>JASANF010008730.1:0-21414 GCA_030248245.1 Trissonchulus sp. WLG1_4
TTGTGTGCTCTTGCTGCACACGTTTGCACTATACATAGTATATACGCGGCGGCTGAGGCCGCCGCGTAAAAACAACGTTTATAAAATTCCAAAGATAAACTGAAGGTATCTGAAAATACATGCTTTGATTGTTGAAGCTGAACCATTTTGCGCAGAGGTAAAAGTTCAAACCAAGTTCTAAAAATAAAAATTATGTGCTCATCAGAGATTCGAACCAGGGACCTCTCTCACTTAAAGCGATCATCATACCCTTCGACTACCGAGCCACAGTTTCTGCCAGTGAAATTCTTTAACTTATCCGTCTAATCAGCACGTCGCTGTAAGTGACTGGCCTGGGAAAGCTGGTAACACGGTGTACCGATTACCGATCGATGGTAGAAATCTGGGTAAATTTGTACGTACGTTCATGGAAACTTTGTTATCATGAAAGTAAAAAAATTAGTTACAGTAATAGCAAAACTATTAACGGGCCTTGCGCAGAAATCAGCATAAACTTGTCAAGCCCGGTGGGCTCAGGTGGTAGTGCTTTACGCATCTACTGAGCATCTGATTGCAAGTCAGACGATTGGTGGTTCGAATCCACGCCGGTGCGGAGTGTTTTGCATTCTTGCGCTTGCAGAGTTCCTTGACTTTCGAATTGCGTTTCTTCGAGATTCGACCTACCTCCCGTTCTAGTGTAATTTAACGTAGAAGATTTGACCTACCCAAAGAAGTTACATAGAAAGTCGAGATTCTGAATATAGTATATACGCAGCCCCGTAAAAACGAAGACGAAGATACTAGTTAAGAAAAAATCTTTTAAAAAGTTCTCAAAAATTCATCTTAGCGGCGTGATCCTAGGCTTGATCTGAGTGCAAGTCGTAAAGGTAATTTTAGGAATTATCACAGATCACACGCATTTAAGATTAAGAGTAAATATTCATTCATGAGTTATTTTTACATGAGTTATTTTTACATTTTTGTGAGCAAATTTTTCCATAGGTACTTCAAATAACTTCACCAATTTTAAACGGAAATTAACTGGAATTATCTTGCATGGGTATGCAATAGCTTAATTGTAGTAAGCGTTAGCTAACTACCGTATCATGCATTATCCCTATTTCAATATATGTATAATAAACACCTAACGGGTTTACAAAAAAATCATAGCATTCTAAAATTCCCAATTTACCTTCACAGTCAATGCCTGATTACATTTTTTGTCAAACTTAGTTTGCTTGGAGCAGTTTTTTGTTGCTTTCGTCGCAACGTAGCTTTAGTAAGTGAGTTTAATACATAATTAGTAACTCCGGACAAGTTTTATAAAAGATTAAAATCTGTTAATCGACCGGTTTTTTAAAATTTAAATGAGCATGCAATAAGCAGCTTATTAGTTATTAGCTGGTTGTTAAAACCAATTCGAATTTTGCTGGAAAATGGGTAATTCCGTTTCGGGGTAGGGTAAACCAAACACAGCCCCGCTAAAAGGAAGATAAACATGCGTTCGATTTTTATATTATTGTTTAATTTTTATGCTATTTTTTCTATACTATGGGACGTTGGAAAATCACACCCACATTCAACGGTAAGAAATTGGTTAGGCACGATGGTTTTACGTACGTTTTGCATGATTTTTTGAAGACAATCTCATTAGAAAATGTCTCCTGGGCCCAATTTTTCGAAAAAAATGTTCTCCGTTTATGTTCTCCGTTTAAAAGCTTTCCGTTTAAAGTTCTCCGTTTAACATTTTTCATTTTTTCGAAACCTTCAAATTTAAATTTAAACGGAGAACATGGATTCTGCTAAATGCAATTTTTCCAAGCTCTCCGTTTTAGTTCTCCGTTTAAAATTCTCCGTTTAAAAGTTCTCCGTTTATTTAAACGGAGAACTATAATTTTTTAGAACAATTATTTTCGAAATAATTCTAAAATGGAACTCCAACGTTCTCCGTTTAAATAAACGGAGAACTCTAGTTCTCCGTTTATTCAACCCTTTAATGCGCAGAGTCTCACTGGCTCTCATTCTGAGACCTTCTAGTTTTCTGGACATTGCTCGAGCTACTTACGTCGTAGAGTCCTGTTAAGCTGTAAATAAACTGTGAAGTACTCAATGAAATAATGATGTGAAAATTCCAGAAGCTTATTCTCAAATAAAAAAAAACGAACCTAGGTTTTTTCTTTTTTCCAATTAGCATAGCTTGAATAGTAAAGTGTAACAGTTTGTAAACTGCTTGTAAACTTGCAGAGTCCGTTTAAAAAGAAGGATGAAGGTGCGATAAGACGGCGCACAGTAGGCATGTGAAAAAAAATAACTTATAGCATCCATAAAAAATTAACCCAAGTATCTGTATTAGCTAACATACCGTTTTCATGTTTCTTCTGTACATTTCAGGTCGAAGTATAGTGCTACTTGAAGGATTAATAAAATGAGTTCTAATTCTAAACGTTCCTTGATTTGGAGTTTCCTTGATTTCCTATTTACATATTCGGTATTTGGCCGAAAATTGATTTTTCGGTACCGAATACAGAATACCTGTTTTCGGCTAAAAACAGAATACCGAATTTTCGGTACATCCCTAGTTTCCAGCATAAGTGACTAACGATAGATCCTTTCAATAATATTTGGATTTTGTACACACAGTTTGCGCCACAGCTCTGAATCATACGTTAGCTGTTGGGGCTGAAAGTTGGTACGGTTTTTGTTCCTTCTAGAGAAGGAACTATTGTTTTGAAATTAACTGCTCATAGCGTTTAACGCTACTGAGCAGGCTAAATAGCCAGTATGTTTTACGTGTGTTTTCAGCTTGGGAGCTGCATGCTGATTTTTGTCTGCGTATATACAGAAAAATCAATAATCGATGTACACTGCTGTAGCTGTAACAATGTACTTTTTCAAAATTGGCACCGGGATGTTTCATCAGCAGTATCTAAGAGCCATTAGAAAACACTGTTTATCGCTTCTTGTTCTTAGAGCTGATCAGCTCAGCTCAGCCTCAGATCAAAGTGTCACTTTTGAGCCAAATGGCTTGTGTAGCGGGATGCTTAACATCCTGCAGCACTTTTTTGTACGTACTACGTATTTAGATTAAGTAAGAATAAGCTATGTACATAGTTATAAAGTAGAGTAAGATACGAAGTATAGCTTACGGTAAGTATGGAATAGAGAACCAATTCATTTAAACCTGAAAGGTAGACACCGGGGAAGGAACCTTGCCCCTTTCGGGGCCTACTTGTTAACATGTTTTAAATACCCAGGCATCTCCCCTACTTTTTTAATAAATAACTAGTTAGGTAACTTGCTAAGAAAACTTAAAAACAATCACACCTAAAATTTAACATATTTTCTTGTATATTAAAGCCCTCTGAAAATGTCCACAGGTGAATCTTCAAAAAAGTGAGACACATGCCTCTGGATTTTGACCTTTACAGTGCTATGCCAAAGAGTCTTTATTTGCAACTTGAGTTCTGTGAGCGTAAAGTTTGCATAGAAATCACAAAACCCTCGGAAACGCAACTATATACCACCTTTATCCTACAAAGTTAAAGTTATTTTAGTGTTGCAATTAGCAAACTCGCAGAGTTGCATTTTAGTGTTGCAAATGGGAATTCGTAGTGAAACTGAATAAGATCCAGCACAGCCATTAATAAACAAGCCAGTTCTCCGTTTAAATAAACGGAGGTCGCTAGCTCCGTTTAAATGTTCTCCGTTTTTAAAAACGGAGAACATTTAAACGGAGAACTATTGAAATAAAGCACATGTTAATCGGAGAACATTCCAAATGAAGAACATTTTTCATTGAAATATCAATTTAAACGGAGAACTAGAGTTCTCCGTTTAATTAAACGGAGAACATTTAAGGGGGTAAATGCGTTTTTAGGCGTTTTTTTTAAACTACCATAACTGCGCTTAACCTCAACAAAAACTAGAGCGGTCTTTTTTACATTTTTTACACATTCTAGCTTTAAAAAACTATATTTAAAAGCAAATTATCTTTTGCAATTTTACTGCTGCTATCATTTGAAAACACCCCATCAGCGGTTTTTTGACTAATTTTTGCGCCAGTTATGAAACTCAAGATCAGCCAACAACTACTAAACTTTTTTGCAGTTATGCACTGACATAATATCCCCACCCGTTTTTTGATATAGTTGATAAGTCGGTTCTACGTTGAGAAAATGACATTTTCGTGCAAAAATCACGTAATTTGACTTTTCTCTAAAATTTTCAAAAGCCCATAACACCGACTCTACAAACTATTTATAGAAAAGGAAAAAAAGGGGTGTGGATATTTTCCTAAAGATAATGTGGTTAAAGTTTCGAAGCCGTAGTCCGTTTTTAGCTTGAGTTCTGTGGGCGCAAAAATTACACTGAAATGTCAAAAACCACGAAAACGACATTACCCCCTTAAACAGAGAACTTAAACGGAGAGCTTAGAAAAACTGCATTGGAAAATAGAGGAGTTCTCCGTTTAAATTCAGATCGTTGGCTTCGAAAAATCTAATTATGTTAAATGGAGAACTTAAACGGAGAACATTTTGAAATATGTGCGTGCAAGCAATCATATAGGTTCGCTGTTTAAGGTAGCGCTCAGCAACAAAACTCATGTTTGGCGCTCAGCTCATGCAATAAATAGCAATACCACTTTAATTGTATATCAACGAGACATCAAAAAAACCTATTTACAATACAGTTCAGCACTTTAATGTGAATGTGTCAAATTTTATGACCATGTCGAATTTCCTATTCACACTAATTTTGTTTTTGACGTAGCTCAGCAGAACTTCAACCGATTTTGATGATCTTGGTATCAATAGAAAGATCTCTCAAAAATCTAGACGTGATTAATCTTCGATTTTTCATTTTTATTTTTGATTTTGTAAAAAATCGATTTTTCAAAAGTCAGTCGTGTTTGAGCGACTACAAAAAATGCTGCGGGCCAAAATTTGAAAATCGAAAAACTTTCACGTCTGCATTTATATTCTTTCTTTCATTGTGCAAATTTTCAACTCAATCGCAAACGGCACCTGGGACCCAGGTCCAAAAAAAGTACCTAGTCGATTTCGCTACGCAAAAATGTATGGTTTGCCCACACGTTTCACTTCTTCAAAAATTAGACCTTTCCTAGGACTGCATATTTCCGTTGAAAAAGTTACAAAAAGCCATACTCAATTTTTTAAGAAATTAAATCAAAAATTTGACATTTTCGAAGATTTATCAGCTTTGTGGGTTTTTCGTTTTGGATTTGCTATTTTCATGGCTAAATAACTCAGCAAAACTTCAACGTATTCTTAAGTTTAATTCATCAATTTAAAGCTAAGAAACCGCATATTTCAATGATATGAGTAATCATTTTATATGGAAACAAAAAATTTTTTGCTACGGCTACAAAATTGTCCAAAAAATTAAAAAATTTTTTATCACAATATGCACATCAAATAAAAGCTATTTTCATTTTGAACAACTTTCCTTCAAGACACTATGGTCAAAAATGTAGCTGAAAAAAATTAAACGCCAAAGTCGGTTTCCCTGAGCGCCACCTTAAATAAACGGAGAAGTCGAGTTCTCCGTTTAAATAAACGGAGAACGTTTAAACGGAAAACTTAAACGGAGAGCTTTTAAACGGAGAACTTGAACGGAGAACATTTTTTTCGAAAAATTGGGCCCTGAAGTTCTGATCCGTTACAACTTTCGTGGGTCTTCTTAAACCATGGTTTTATAGCTCCATTTAAAGTTTAGAAAAACAATAAGCCAATTTTTCGTAATGAAATTACATACGTGCAAATCATGCAAAACGTACTTAAAACCATGGTTTAGAAAAACTAGGTACCTTTGTGAAATCTAAGATTCAAGTTTAGTTAACTTCTCAATTTTGTTGAGAAATTTTGTGACAAGTAGTTCTGCTGAAACCGACACAAAGTCCCCGGAAGCATTCGCAAACCATCTGTTTAGTTAGTTAGTTAGTAGTAAGTTACTATTTTGTATATATCAGTTAGGAGTAGGATTTAGTCAGATTTTGGTGGAAAATTTGGTTGTAGTTAATCAAGAAAAGAAGTCCTCCATTCTTATCACCAGACGTTCTTAGTGCCCAACTTTGGAGTGGTTACAACATTTCAATAGCTGTAAGTTTAGTCTTTACCGGATTAAACGGACTGCAGTCTGAACTTTTGGTTCTGGATAATCCAACGAGATAGGGTCAGATAAGTTAGCTGCTTAATTTTAGCCCGACGTCTACGCGAAAAATTAAACTTTAAGTTTAATTTAAATTAAAAAAGTTCAATTTGTCTAATGTAATTGAAACTTCTTAATTGGACTTAAATAACTCGTTTAATCCGGGAAAAAAGTCTTTCTTATGAGGTAATTTCAAAGGTACTCAATTAAGCAGTTAACGCATGAGAAAACGTGCATAAACTGAAGAGAAATATGGTATATATTTTGTCTAAAGATTAACAATGTTTTTTTATTTTGTTTTAGCCGCCACCAGAAGAAGTGGGCGGTAAGACATTTTTTAATGCTTTTGCTTGAAACAGAAAATAGACAAAATAGGGGCAGTTTTAGGGGAAACCTCTTCTTCAGATTTGAGATTCTGGGGGCAATCCCATAGATTTGACCCTTCGGACCAGTTCCCCGCTTCGGTGTAACAAAAAGTGCCCGAAAACTCAAAATTACCCCCAAATCGCTGGAAAATGCCTTAAAAACGAGCAAGATGTAAAAAATTGCAGCAACTATCAAAACTTTGCAAAAAACGGTCTTTTTATAGGCAAAAACAGGATATTCTTCTGTTTTTGAGGATTCATGATCCCAAAACGCTGGGACAAGACCCCCTAAAATTTCAAAATCAGGGACAAACCCCCACTCCCAGACTGAAACCGGGTGTAATGCACTTGTAGGGCCTTAACAATGTGCATGTGTAATATTAACAATGTACCAGTTTGTGTTCAGAATTCTGCTATTTTGAAAGAAAGAAAGTAATGGAGGCACCAAGAACCGAACCCTGGCCACTCCTTCCGATGACAAGAAAGCTAACCACTATATTGTCGTTGGCTTTTAAATTTTACAACGCTATGGTCATATGGTGCAATGATGTTAAGTATTAAGCATTTAAATTTAAGTCTAATACCGCTGTCAAAGATGACGAAGTACACATAACTCAAGTTGCATCACCAAGTGCAACACACTCAAAGCTCACCGCTTGATTTCACACCGCAAATCTAATTCTAGATGCAATTCAGTCTGGACTAGATGGCATGCAACAGGCGAGCGAAGATCTCAAGAAGTTCGGGGAAGATACGTTTGGTAAGAAAAAAGTTTCGTATCTAGAAGACAATCATTTTTCGATATCTTTAGAAGGTTTTTTACAGGATCATTTTTTTGCTCTCAGATGTTCACAACATTTGAGACAATAGCGGCGGAATGCATTAAACAGCAGCTCTTAGCTCAGCTTGCTGAACGCAGTCTAAGGGCAACATTCGAACCTATGTAATACGTGTTGAATTCTTAATAGCGTGTAATTCTTAACAGATGAAATACGTCGTTAAACTTTTGCTAAAAGTAGTGCAACTTACTTTTTTTCTAAACTTGCCTATTTTTTAACATTCCAAAGCTTCTTTATGATTTCGTGGGGAAATTTGGGCCAGTCGAAATGCGACGCGGACTGTATGGGCGAATGCCCACCGCATTTTTCGTATTATAGTCGAGAGAACCTTCCCTTCTCTATAGAAAGAGTGGGGTCACCAGGATCATCCATCGCATTTAAGTAATTCATAGTCAAATCGTATAAGCAACGCGCACACGAGTAAAAGTAACATGAGACGATATAGACTGGAGCAGTTTATTATAAAATCGCTAATCTACACAAAATACAAAATAGCCAAAACACAAACAACGTTCACAATGACCAAAAACAAGAACAAAATTCCAACGCCAAAAGGTCCAAGCTTAGCCACTATCAAAAAACCAATAGACCAAGACTCGAAACCAAGACACTGAAATCACAAAATCAAAACAAGTGTCTAAAAAGACCCAGCGTGAACGCCAGACACCAATCCCCATACAACAAGCTACGTTTTCGGCAAAAGTATTCAGTAGTGTCAAGCATACACTTTTGAGTACATTGGCTAGAGGCCATCGTAAACCTGTTGGGCTGTCGAAACTGTCTTTCTTTGTACATATTTCCCAATTTCCCATCAATAACTTCTCCTTTTGCAGACAGTTAAACTGCAAAATTGGAGTCAAAATCCTTCGACAATTGGAACTTGAAAGCTGCAGATTAAGTGCAGATTGATCACCGAACTTCATTAATTTCTGTTTATTCTTGCGTTGTTCTTATTTCGGTTTACCAATGAAATGATATTTAGCAAATTTTAGTTTTGCTGCTGTTCAGTTTGGAAGCAGGCAGTAATGTATTGCTCTAATAGAATTACCTATGTTTCAAATAGAATTATGATTATTACTTAGTGAAGCATCAGATCTTTATGGAACCGTGTGGTCGAGTGGTCAAGTCGTTAGGTTTGTAAACCTGAGGTGACATCGTCGATTCCTACTGGATACCTTTTTGTCAAACTTTTACATTTTCAAATTACTTTCTCAGCAACCGCAAAAAAAGCAACTAACTGAACAGAATATTAACAGACATTTTCTTGTGACAGATGCAAAGCAACGGTAAAAGACGTGTAAAACACACTCCTCACATTAACATTTTAACGCTAGAACTGTGTTAAGATACCACAATCAAAATTAAAGACCTGTTCGGCTGTGGCCCAACAGGAAAAACCCAAACTAAAGTCTGACCAAAAATTGTATGTATCGAACTTCATTGCTTCATAGCAGCTTAGTCGTTTGAGGTACATAACCCCCATAATGTATATATCATTCGAAAGCATTTTTAATGGAAATTTTTATGAAATTAAAATATTTTAAGAAATTTAAACTTAAAAACATTAATTCAAATAAAATCGATTTTTTCCGCGTAGTTATAGAAAACCTAATGTATTATATATCATTCGATAGCGCATTTCATTCTGCGTCTAACGATACATATAACATCACTATAGCATGCACTTGTCAAAAATTATTGATTTTTGAATTTTTGATTTTTCCATTGAAAAACGTCATTTTTGGCCCGTTTTATTCGCTGTAACTGAGTAAATATTGAACCAAATCTGACAAACTTTGCATCGATAGACGCGCTGTGACCTCGAGCAGTCTGTGAAAGTAATAAAATTTCAAAATTTGATACTAAAATTTTCAATATTTGTCAGGCTTACAGTCATTTTTCGTCAATGTTTGTTCAAGATTAGTTAAAATAATTATTACCACAATAAAGTTCAGTTCTTTAACTTTCATTTTGTACCAAAAACATGCGCTTTTGATTGTATTGAGCAAAGTTATGCAAAAAATTAAATCATGATTCACAGCATATTTGTGCTCCCGCAAAAATTTATACATGCATAGCAGTGTGTAGAATGTTTGCACGCATGCACATGACATGCTCATCAAGCACTAATTTTTGACAAGTAATGGCATTTTCATTTTTGTTTTTTGAGGTTTTCATTTTATGAGGTAGAAAATGTCAAACTGAAAATTGAGCAGTCGAATAACTATATACACATAACATAAACCACACACACACACACACACACATGCACAGTCGATGTTGATTGCCAGACAATATACGCTGGAACTGCAATCAGGCATGCACACAATGCAAACACGGTCTGTGTATGTTTGCGCACTGCACACGCTTTGGCTAATTTGCATATTATGCAATGCGTGTGCAGTGATTACTTGACACAAAACACAAAACTATAGGAACATTATAATGAGCTTGGGTATCAAGAGCACGTAATGTGCACTTTGATACCCAAACTCATCCTAAATGAGCTGCTGCGCTGTGGCGCAGCAGCAAGAATTGAACGAGACAGCATATGCAAATGAGCTATCTGTATATATGCATGCATAAGTGGC
This sequence comes from Trissonchulus sp. WLG1_4, assembly GCA_030248245.1. Taxonomy (NCBI): domain Eukaryota; kingdom Metazoa; phylum Nematoda; class Enoplea; order Enoplida; family Ironidae; genus Trissonchulus; species Trissonchulus sp. WLG1_4. Next base: position 9,943 of record JASANF010008730.1, read on the forward strand.
ATGCGTATATATGTACAGCTTGAGCTAACATGCACATACACAAAAACCAAATATGTAGGCATGCAAACACATACAACACAACGAATCGAGATTTTCCTGACAGATTTTTCAAACTCTTCAGGGCCCAATTATATAAAAATTTCAACGGCACGTTCAGCTCAACGGGTCGTTGAAAAATCTGCGTTAAAAATCTTTCAATTTTATAAAGACCAAATTTCATGAATATGTTCTGTTAAGCTCAACAGCAAAATAAATTCACACCTAAGCCTAGGGTGGTCAGAGTTATTCCGTTGGTGATACATGAAAATGTAGTCGTTAAACGCGACCGTCAAAAATGCTAACCACTACACCACAGTTCAGCTGCTACGAAGTTCAGGCTGTGCATGTCGCTAAATCGGGTCTCTATTTGACCCGCTCAGAAATCAGGGACCCGCCTCCGGGTAGTTCTTTTTACTCAAAAATAAGGTTTTTGTCATTTCTAACAGAACTTTGCTTTATCCTTTACCAGCAGAATAACAATTTATATTTCAACTGAGCTCAACGGAGCCGTTGAAAACTTCGGCCAAGATAAAAGACTTTAGAAAAAAATAGAAGTAGTCGCATGACTTGAACGGAGATTTTGCAACGACTCTGTTGAGTTCTCAATGAAGAGATGATTTTTATAAAATTGCTGTTTAAAGTTTTCAACGGAGCCGTTAAAAACTTTCAACGGAGGTTTATAAAATTCAGTTGTATTTCAACGGCTCCGTTGAATTTTCCGGTGCTTATTTTAGAATGAAGTGTCGGTGAAAATGAAAGACTTAAGAAAAATTAGCAGTAGTCGCCTGATTTGAACGGAACATTTTCAAGTGCTCTGTTGAGGTCAACGGACGGTAGAAAACTTATAAAAATGACTGATTTTTAACGGCTCCGTTGAGCTCAACGGGCCGTTGAAGTTTTTACAATTGGGCCCAGATTGTTAACCTATATCCAATTTTTATGAGAATTATTGCAGCAGCAGCAGCAAAAACACTGCGAAACCTCCAATTGTACTAATGGTCCATTTGCCCGTTGCTCAAAAAACTCAAATTGTATTGCAAAATATTTAGATTAACTTAGAATCATATGTAGCAAATAGTCAAATAGTGACATCGGTGCTTATTAGCTCTGCGCTCAACTTTGGGATGAACGTGGCGTTGCATGACAACGCGATTAGCTAAATCAGGTGCTTTCATACGGAGAAAAGTAAGCAGTACTGTTTTGGGGGTAGTTGTGAAGACTGATTCCGACCTACTCTCATTCTGCACAACACCAAAACCCAAAATGTGAGAAACTCGTACAAGTAGCCCACTTGTGACACTTTCTGATGAAACTAGCTAGCACTCGTATCCATCAGGGGGCTCGTTATCCATATATAGTACATAGATTTTACAATGCTCTATGAATATGTAAAAAGTTAATAATTATTGTTAAGCATAACTGCATTTCGCTAAGAATAAGCATGGATCTAGTTAGAAACATATTAAGAAAATAACTTTCATTTTAGGTGATATAGAGAATCCGGACGATGTTTTGGAAGGAATAAAAATGGGACTTGGAGAGTCTCTTAAAGGACTTAGTGATACTATGAAGAGCATTAAAGAGACCGTCGAGCAAGGTTACGACACTGTGAAGGAGACATACATGGGTGAAGGAGGGAGCGCAGGTGCCGGAGGTGCTTCAGCAGAGGCAGGAAACGGTGCAGCAACGGCAGAGAGTGGCAATGCTGCAGCCGGCGGTAGTGACGCTGCAGCCGGCGGTAGTGACGCTGCGGCTGGAGGCGGAGATGCTGCGGCTGAAGGCGGAGATGCTGCAGCAGGGGGCGGTGACCCTGGAGCTGAAGGCGGAGATGCTGCAGCAGGAGGCGGTGACGCTGGAGCTGGAGGCGGAGATGCTGCGGCCGGAGGTGGTGACGCTGCGGCCGGAGGTGGTGACGCTGGAGCTGGAGGCGGAGATGCTGCGGCCGGAGGTGGTGACGCTGCGGCCGGAGGTGGTGACGCTGCGGCTGGAGGTGGTGATGCTGCGGCTGAAGGCGGAGATGCTGCAGCAGGAGGCGGTGACCCTGGAGCTGAAGGCGGAGATGCTGCAGCAGGAGGCGGTGACGCTGGAGCTGGAGGCGGAGATGCTGCGGCCGGAGGTGGTGACGCTGCGGCCGGAGGTGGTGACGCTGCGGCTGGAGGTGGTGATGCTGCGGCTGAAGGCGGAGATGCTGCAGCAGGAGGCGGTGACCCTGGAGCTGAAGGCGGAGATGCTGCAGCAGGAGGCGGTGACGCTGGAGCTGGAGGCGGAGATGCTGCAGCAGGAGGCGGTGACGCTGGAGCTGAAGGCGGAGATGCTGCGGCCGGAGGTGGTGACGCTGCGGCTGGAGGTGGTGACGCTGCGGCTGGAGGTGGTGATGCTGCGGCTGAAGGCGGAGATGCTGCAGCAGGAGGCGGTGACGCTGGAGCTGAAGGCGGAGATGCTGCAGCAGGAGGCGGTGACGCTGGAGCTGGAGGCGGAGATGCTGCAGCAGGAGGCGGTGACGCTGGAGCTGAAGGCGGAGATGCTGCGGCCGGAGGTGGTGACGCTGCGGCTGGAGGTGGTGACGCTGCGGCTGAAGGCGGAGATGCTGCAGCAGGAGGCGGTGACGCTGGAGCTGAAGGCGGTGACGCTGCGGCCGGAGGTGGTGACGCTGCAGCAGGTGGTAGTGACGCAGCGGCTGGAGGCGGAGATGCCGCACAAGGAGGCGGTGACGCTGGAGCTGAAGGCGGAGATGCTGCAGCCGGCGGTAGTGACGCTGCAGCCGGCGGTAGTGACGCTGCGGCTGAAGGCGGAGATGCTGCAGCAGGAGGCGGTAACGCTGGAGCTGAAGGCGGAGATGCTGCAGCAGGAGACGGTGACGCTGGAGCTGAAGGCGGAGATGCTGCGGCCGGAGGTGGTGACGCTGCGGCCGGAGGTGGTGACGCTGCGGCTGGAGGTGGTGACGCTGGAGCTGAAGGCGGAGATGCTGCAGCAGGAGGCGGTGACGCTGGAGCTGAAGGCGGAGATGCTGCAGCAGGAGGCGGTGACGCTGGAGCTGAAGGCGGAGATGCTGCGGCCGGAGGTGGTGACGCTGCGGCCGGAGGTGGTGACGCTGCAGCAGGCGGTAGTGACGCTGAGGCTGGAGGCGGAGATGCCTCAGCAGGAGGCGGTGACGCTGAAGCTGAAGGCGGAGATGCTGCGGCCGGAGGTGGTGACGCTGCGGCCGGTGGTGGTGACGCTGCGGCCGGAGGTGGTGACGCTGCGGCTGGAGGTGGTGACGCTGCAGCAGGCGGTAGTGACGCTGCGGCTGGAGGCGGAGATGCCGCAGCAGGAGGCGGTGACGCTGCAGCAGGCGGTAGTGACGCTGCGGCTGGAGGCGGAGATGCTGCAGCAGGAGGCGGTGACGCTGGAGCTGAAGGCGGAGATGCGGCAGCAGGAGGCGGTGACGCTGGAGCTGAAGGCGGAGATGCTGCAGCAGGAGGCGGTGACGCTGGAGCTGAAGGCGGAGATGCTGCGGCCGGAGGTGGTGACGCTGCAGCAGGCGGTAGTGACGCTGCGGCTGGAGGCGGAGATGCTGCAGCAGGAGGCGGTGACGCTGGAGCTGAAGGCGGAGATGCTGCAGCAGGAGGCGGTGACGCTGAAGCTGAAGGCGGAGATGCTGCAGCAGGAGGCGGTGACGCTGGAGCTGAAGGCGGAGATGCTGCAGCAGGAGGCGGTGACGCTGGAGCTGAAGGCGGAGATGCTGCGGCCGGAGGTGGTGACGCTGCAGCAGGCGGTAGTGACGCTGCGGTTGGTGGCGGAGATGCTGCAGCAGGAGGCGGTGACGCTGGAGATGAAGGCGGAGATGCTGCAGCAGGAGGCGGTGACGCTGGAGCTGAAGGCGGAGATGCTGCGGCCGGAGGTGGTGACGCTGCGGCCGGAGGTGGTGACGCTGCAGCAGGCGGTAGTGACTCTGCGGCTGGAGGCGGAGATGCCGCAGCAGGAGGCGGTGACGCTGGAGCTCAAGGCGGAGATGCTGCAGCCGGCGGTAGTGACGCTGCAGCCGGCGGTAGTGACGCTGCGGCTGAAGGCGGAGATGCTGCAGCAGGAGGCGGTGACGCTGAAGCTGAAGGGGGAGATGCTGCAACAGGAGGCGGTGACGCTGGAGCTGAAGCCGGAGATGCTGCGGCCGGAGGTGGTGACGCTGCGGCCGGAGGTGGTGACGCTGCGGCTGGAGGTGGTGATGCTGCAGCGGGAGGCGGTGACGCTGGAGCTGAAGGCGGAGATGCTGCAGCAGGAGGCGGTGACGCTGGAGCTGAAGGCGGAGATGCTGCGGCCGGAGGTGGTGACGATGCAGCCGGCGGTAGTGACGCTGCAGCCGGCGGTGGTGACACTGCAGCCGGCGGTAGTGACGCTGCGGCTGAAGGCGGAGATGCTGCAGCTGAAGGCGGAGATGCTGCAGCAGGAGGCGCTGACACTGGAGCTGAAGGCGGAGATGCTGCGGCAGCAAGTGGTGACGCTGCGGCTGGAGGTGGTGACGCTGCGACTGGAGGCGGAGATGCTGCGGCTGGAGGTGGAGATGCTGCAGCAGGAGGCGGGAACGCTGGAACTAATGGCGGAGAAGCTGCAGCCGGTGGTAGTGATACTGAAGCAGGTGGTGATGCTGGTGGAAATGATGGTGAAAGGGTTCCTGACCCGGCAACGGAAGGTGACACTGCAACCGGAGGTGGTGACGCTGCGGCCGGAGGTGGCGACGCTGGAACTGAAGGCGGAGATGCTGCGGCCGGAAGTGATGACGCTGCCGCTGAAGGCGAAGATACTGCAGCAGAAGGCGGCAATGCTGCGGCCGAAGGTGGTGACGCTGCAGCCAGCGGTAGTGACGCTGCGGCTGGAGGCGAAAATGCTGCGGCCGGAGGTGGTGACGCTGCAGCCGGCGGTAGTGACGCTGCGGCTGAAGGTGGTGATGCTGCAGCAGGAGGCGGTGACGCTGCCACCGAAGGCGGAGATGCGGCGGCCGGAAATGGCGACGCTGGAACTGAAGGCGGAGATGCTGCAGCAGGAGGCGGCAATGCTGCGGCCGAAGGTGGTGATGCTGCGGCAGAAGGAGGTAACGCAGCAGCTGAAGGCGGTGATGCTGCAGCTGAAGGAGGTGACGCAGCAGCTGAAAGCGGTGACGGTGAAGAAGGTTCTATTCCTGACGAACTGTCAGAGGTCATAGATGGTTAGTCTTATAATCACTGTCAGTTGCGGAGTTTTAAGTATTCCAGTTCCAGTATTTAAGTATTAAGTTTTAAGTATTTAAGTTTTTAAGTATTTAAGTATTTACAGATAATATGTTGGCTTATATAAGTTACCTATGTTTCGTAATGAGCTGTGTCATAAAAATGAAAGACTTTAGAAACTAATCAATAATAGTTTATGGTAAATTATCAACTTAATATTTGCTTTAGAAGAGCTAAGTGAGGCAGCAGAGGGTGCAGAAGAAGTTGCAGAAGCGGTTGATGAGATGACCGGAGGAGATCCCGACGCCATGCAGGAAATTGAAGATTCTTTAGAAGAAAGCATGAACGCTTTGGAAGGTGCAACAGACGAAGCAGCAAACGATGGTAAATTATTCATAGGAAAATTATGACGAAAAGAATCCCGCTAGTAATTGGTGTATCAAGTACTTCGACCTAATAATTTTCATCTCCGTGCCGTCAATATTTGGTCTGACAGCCTCGCCATTTCAAGTTTTTGTTGAGACTGTCCAGTTCGAACCGAAGTACTGAAGTCCGAGCCAAAATTTTGGGGTTCAGACTACCCCATATTCCCAAAACTACCCAAACCAGACTGAAAATATGTCAAACTAGCTAATTATTTGTAAAAATTGAAGTCATTCTGATGAAAATTAACTGTCCACGCTACTATTTATATAATGTATATTTAGAATTAGGCAATTAATAAATTTTACATACCCATGTCTCCACGTAAGCTAATTTCGCTATTCGGTCTTTATATATATATATTTAATTCACATGAAAACAACATGAACATATAACATACAAGCATGCAACAAACACAAAACCATATAAACACCAGCAATGGTCTTGATATGCTTTTTTTCCTGTCGGCATCGCAATGCCGACAGGTCTTTACGCTGCTTCTTGCAGCGTACTTTGCGCACGTTTTGACATTTTGATTAATGGTCAATTGAACTTTTGTTATTCTAGCCGGCGTAGTTGTCAAATTTTATTTTATTGGTCGTTAAGTTTGATATACTGCCAGTGGCGTAGCCAGGAAAAAATTTCGCGGGGGGAACGATTTTCGATTTCTTTTGAAAGGTTTTAAAAGGCACCTAATTGAAACTTTAAAGCAAAAAACGAGACATTAGCATATTTCGGTCAAAAACCATGCTAATTTTTTGACTAAAGTGGCATCGAAAGTAAAATTGGAGTTCAAAACAAAACACCAAAAATTTCAAAACTGGTGGGCCGGAAAACGTCTAGAAGCTAACAAGTTTGAAAATTTTAAGACGACTTTTGACATTAAGCTGCAAATTCACAAAAAACGTCCTATTTGCTACTGTAAAACAACTAAAACGATACGCTAATCTTCTTGGGGTCACGTGACCGTTCAGGGGGTTACCAACCTGGATGGTAAAAGTACTTGTGAGCGGCCCCCCCCCCACCACAATTTGGAACCAAAAACCCAAGTCCCAAAGCCCCTGAGAAAAATGACCTGCGAGGTTACCTAGCGAGAAAACAATTAATAAAAAGAAACACGAAAACGAGTGGGTTGCCTCTGGCTCCGCCGGGGTTAGCACCCCAACAACTTAATTATACAGTATCAGACGTACAAACGAAAATTGTAAGGCGACAGGCATAACCTTTGCGAAAGTGATAAAGGCAGCAGAAAATTTTGCACAAGATTGCTGCTTGTTTTCTCACTTCCACAATCTAAATTGTACGTGCACTAAATGTGAAAAGTGACACTACTTCTAGATAGAACAGCCTAACTCAATCAACCAATTTAGCCCGATATTTACGGTGGACTGCACCAAATCGGATTAACTTAAGTCTGAGCTGGAGCTAAAATCCAGTTAAATCTATTCAGTTAAATCCCAGCTAAATCGCAGTTAAACCTCAGTTTTCAACTAAATCTTAAGCGCCAACTGTGCTAGTCTTCGTTGGTGCAGCGGACTTAAACCGATTTAAGGTATTTAAGCCTGAGCTAAATCGGTTTAAGCTAATCGTCAGTTAATCCGATTTGGTGCAGTCCACTGTTAGTTTAGTAAGACTTTTTGTTAGTTTTCAGCTGCGCTACATGAAAAAATAAATGCAGATGCAAAACTGGTAATGGATATGCCTGGGGTAGATATACAGGTTCTTTTGCAACGGTCGATGGAAGACTTTGCTCCAGACACTTGGGATTTCGTATTGCAATGCATGGTCGAAAATAGACTTACTTGCGAGCAAATGTAAGCTAATACTTGTTATTTTTAAAATTTTATTTTATTTTTTAGTGTCTTCTCTAGGTTAACACCACTTCCTTGACAGTCTACACATTTAATTAAAAATTATGATTTTGAACAATTTTGATTTCGCGTTTTAAACTCAAAAAATACCTATCAAGAGCACTGAATGCTTGGTTTAGCAATGAACACTATTTAAAATTAAGCTAGTTCAACCTTCCTCGCAAATCACGCTTGTTCTTATGTGTGCAAAGCTGACTGGTTGAGATTCGCGAGTTATGTTTTGATTGAACTCAGTTTTGCCGAATCTTATTCTAAAAAAACTCTGCAGACGGAATCTACAGTTGTCACACCTTTTGTGAAAATCGGCCGTAACACTTTCTTCATTTTAGGTGCAATAAGCCGGCACGCCCAGCTTGTATGAATGAAGATGCTAATGCTGAATTTTTCTATCACCAGTGCATGGCGGATCTTAGTCCTGGAAGAAAGTAAAACAAATTTAAGCTGCTTAAAAATATCGAATTCATAAAGATCTTTATTTGGCAAAAATTTATATGTTAATTTCAAGTGGAAATTGTTTCTCTGTCAATAACGTATTTCTACTTCTCAAAACAAATAAAGACGATTTTAGTACACGATTTTCGTGATACAAAGTTTGAATTTAACATGTTAGCAATACTTCATGCTATTTTTATTTCAGATGCATTTTACCATCAGCACTGGTATCCTCTATCGAAGATATTGCTCACATCAATATGTACAGTATCGATATTGGAAGTGAAGGCGATTCTATAGGAAAAGGAAAGGGGAAAGGAAAAGGAAAAGGAAAAGGAAAAGGAAAAGGAAAGGGAAAAGGAAAGGGAAAAGGAAAGGGAAAAGGAAAAGGAAAAGGGAAAGGAAAGGGAAAAGAAATGGGCAAGGGAAAAGGGAAAGGAAAAGGGAAAGGGAAAGGAAAAGGAAAAGGAAAAGGAAAGGGAAGCAAAGAAAAGAGCAAGGAAGGAAAAGGAAGCAAAGAAAAAAGCGGAGAAGGAAAAGGAAGCAAAGAAAAGAGCAAGGAAGGAAAAGGAAAAGGAAGCAAAGAAAAGAGCAAGGAAGGAAAAGGAAAAGGAAGCAAAGAAAAAAGCGGGGAAGGAAAAGGAAAGGGCAAAGGAAATGACGACTTGTTGTCAGAACCATTAGAAGGCCTTGCAGATTTTTTCGATATGCTAGGTGAGGCTTTTCGGGAAGAAGCCAAAAAGCAGAAAGAGAAGGCAGGTTAGTTAGTGAGCCACAGTCAGTTTGTTTTCTTCAGTAGATGTTAAAAATGTGACTGTGTAGTATTGAAAATTATCGTAATACAAACTGTGTCTAATTCTTTTCACTACGTGCTTCTTATCGTTGAGCTACTTACATACGAATCTGCTACAGCTAGCCGGTTTCGACAAAGTATCTTTTTCAAGTTCAAACTAATTTCGGAATGCAATTTACAGTGTAAAATACGTAGCTCTATTGTTTTTGCCTCATTTTCTGCAATTTATTTATTTAATAATTTCTTTATTTATATAATGTCAACTGCATAAGCCAGAAAGTTTACACAGGTCGACAGTAGGAAAACGTAGAACCAAGATTCACACAGTACACGATTAGTCAATGGTCAAAATAACCATTGCTAAAAAGTATCTACGTAGTAGGTTAGAATGTACGTAATTTTTGGATAAAAACGAAATGCTTTCTTTTTTGTGGAAATGTCAGCATCAAGTCGAAGGCTTCCCTCTGACTGATCAAACAAAAACCACCATTTTCATACTACTGATATGATCGCAAATAAGCTAAAAAGTTACCCTAAGCTTCTCCTTAAAAAGTATGATCCTGGCACACATATTACACATAATATAATATACACAGGACAGGTGTATATTTAACATTATTTGTTCAACCAATAATGGCGTTTTCATGGTTGTCATTAACATGACAAGAATATGTCAATTAATATTAATCAATGTCAATTAATATTAATCATGCTAACAGCTGCAGCTTGTGTGTAAAAAATCACAGACATAGGTTTTGAAATGATTTTAGCGGAAGGCGCCGTAAAAAGAAGAAAACGTCAAATATAGCTTGGCGGTTTTGCGATCTATGAGACGCGAAAGAATGCTACATGTACTGCACAGCTGATGCGTTTAAATTATGTTCTGCAGGGTAAGCATTAACCCTTTGCTGCATAAAATTTCAAAAGTGAGTCCAGCCTTGGCTGGGTTTCGATCCGTCACCACAGACGAGGAGCCCTGCGTCACAGGGACAGCTTTGTGGCAGGACTGTCACGCCTAGCCACTTGGCCACCGGCTCGCTTCACTCGGATACCTAAGGTATCCTTGTAAAGTAACGGAGTCTGTGAAACATAACGCCGACAAGTTTCATTCGTGTGAGATAGTGCCATTTTTGATTCTGATGTAACAGTATGCGGGAAAGGGTTTAGCACTGGTTCATACTTATAAAATCTTTGTCCCTGAATTTTTTTCTATTTGTATGCAGAAGTCAGCGTCAGTGTAGCGCTTGCCATAGTTAAAGGCTATAATTCACAGAATGAATATGCAAAAAACAAACGTCAAAAAACAAAAACGTGAATTTTTAGCATTTCAAATTTTGCAGTATAAAAGAAGTAACTGTTTTTGTAAAGCCTAGTTCTACTTCTGTCATTTGAAGCGGTGAGCTTAATCAGCAGAGAGGTGATCAGTCGCCAACCTGACTTTGTGTTAGAGCAGAACAAGAGAAAGCGCGACGGAATAGTAAAGCCAGTTTACTGGCGTAGGAATACACAAGGACAAGGCATCAGTGCAGGAAAGAGGGGACGGTCGGGACAATGACCAGATAGGAACACCATGGGGACGCAACCCAACAGTTGGGATTCAATTAGTGGTCAGATCGTATCGAATAGAATATTAGCTACAGAGACCGAGGGACTCACGCATAAGTACAAAATAGATAGATTGAGTGTGTTGCACTGTTCCGGAAAATATCTTCATTAGCGTAAATTCATATCCCGAAAGTCAGTGTGGAATCACAGCAACATTTAATCAAGTTTTCGCTGACGACTTAGGAATAAGTATAACCCGGGCTAAAAATTAACTGTTTCTTTCAGCTGCGAATCGCCAGCGGAAGATATGATTACTGACGACAATGACATCAAGTGTGGGATGCGAACATTTTTTGAGCAAAAAAAGGCAGCGTGTTGCTTCGATCAGGAGTAAGCATGGCTGCTAATGAAAAAGTTACTTACTGACTGCATTTGATAAAACCCACATTTCAGGAGTGCCACCTTAAATAATATGTAAAAAAATGGTTGCTCATATTTGTAGAAAAAATTGATGAATGTCAGGATAAGTTAAGATGCTGATCACGAAAAGGGTTAGTTGCCTAGAACAAAAGATCCTTTGCTCAGAATAAAGGGTCCTCAGACCGGTCGGCAACCCGTTGTAGCCACTTTTTTGACTAGTTGTTTCGTGATTCTGTGTGGCGGGTTGCGGGGATTGGATCGTAGTTTAAAGATAGTGAAAGTAAGTCACAAGTAGTGAAACTAATTTACTGAAAACAAAAAGTATGAACGTTTTTTAGAGAAAAACGAGCAACAATTGATAGTCAAATGAGACAATAACTGTTCAGAAGCGCAATTTACAGTAAAATGTCAGAAAAAGTCGACGATGACAACCTTGACGTCCTGTTGCGTTTGCTTGGAGAAGGTTTCAGTTTGATAAGCATTTATTTTTAAAATAAATATAATTTAAAGTGGATGAAATAAATAATAAAATCTGCGAAAAGTTCAGCATAATCGAAACAAACAGTATTCTTATATGTTTTGAAATATCAGCTGAGCTACGAGTTACGACCAAGGGCCTTTTTCTAAAATGGACTTAACTGGACTTGACTTAACTGGACTTAATTAAGTCCGGAATTTTGGAATGCAAAATCGGACTTAAGTGGACTTAAGTGGACTTAAGTGGACTTAACGCTGCCAGTGGACTTAATTAAGTCCAGTCGCATTTCTA
>JASANF010008732.1:0-11305 GCA_030248245.1 Trissonchulus sp. WLG1_4
TTCAGACTTAGAAAAAAGTTACTGTAGAACCTATTTAGTTTACTGACCACTAGGACTTAAATGTACTAATGATGCCTATTATGTACTTAAAAGTACTAAATATTTATGCCTACTGCTTAAAAGTACTAACTTTAAGATTCTTGCCTACAAGTAACAGATGTACCTATCAGGCTGAACACTAGTCATGTAACTTAATGTAATATTAATATTGATTTATAATATAATTTTGAATTTATTAATTTTTAAATTTTATTTATTAATCTGTATTTATAATGCACTGTATTGTCTGAAAAAATATAACTTTATTTATGTTTTAGACATTGACGAATGCCTGCGTAAATTAGACAAATGTAACAATACCATTTGTACGTGTCAGAATACACCCGGGGCCTACGAATGTATTTGCAAGCCGGGGTATATCAGAGTTCCCGGGTCACGCACTGAATGCACAGGTACGACATTGATGATATTGGTCAGAGGAGTTACTGAAACAATGTTTTTTAGAAAGTATTTCAGAATAGTTTGTGTTCAAGTGAATGAGTGAATGACACTGTTTGATTAGTATATTATGCTTTTCAGCATTACAATAAATACAATACAGTAATTATATTACAATACTGGAGCCCCCGCCATAGATAATTTTAACACAATAATTTTTGTCCGTCAGCTTCCGTTTTTGGGCTTGTTGCTACTTTTGTGCTTTCGTCAATTGTAAAGCATGCAATTTTACTTGTGTAAAACTTAGAGGGTAAACCATCATTGAGGATGGAATACTTGTAAATACTCGCAAACACTTGTACCAACACAAAAGTAGCACAATTAACAACTGAACAAGAGAAACAATCAAGAACAAATCAACAAATTAAATAAAAAACAGAAATAATTGTGGTGATAATCTTTTGACCGCCAAAAAAAGTTTGAATCGATGAATGTTTATAAAACCTAGGTATATTTTGTTTTTAGATATTGACGAGTGTGTAACGTTTCAAAACGATTGCAGTGAATACGCCAAATGCACGAATACTCCAGGAAGCTTTGTCTGTCGCTGCAACAAAGGATTTGAAGGAGACGGAAAAGTGTGCCGAAGTAAAATATGGATTCAGTATTAGTATTAACTGCTAAGTATTAAGCTTATTTAATTATACTGATTTGCACAAAGTTATATGTTGGTACACCCGAGAAGGGTATAACGTGTTAGAATTTATACTTGAATATGAAGATTAAAAATCAGCTTTTTGACTAGTACAGTGACAGTTTTTTATTAATGAACTTGATCTTACAGTTTTTTACAGGTCAGTATTTTGCTAATTCTTTCCCAAGTTTGAACCTATCTGTCAAAGTATCGGATAGCTTAAGTTTCTTTGTTTTCTTAAAATTTTTTAAAAGATTTTTTGCACTTTCAGAAATCGACTGCGGTTCAAAAAAATGCGGTCCGAATGCTTACTGTGAGGAAAAAAATGGTTTTGGTACATGCATGTGCCAACTTGGTTTCGAAGGCAGCGATCCCGAACATAAGGGTTGCACTGACATCGATGAATGCAAAAAACCCACCATTTGCGATATTTTTGCAATTTGTAAAAATACAATCGGCTCCTACGAGTGTCGCTGTAAACCAGGCTATGTGAAACAAAACGGGAAAACGTGTGAAAATATGAACGAGTGCGTTGAAAAGAAAAACGCATGCGGATTGCACGCTGTATGTACGGATACCCCTGGAAGCTATACGTAAGAGTGTATTTGTAATGTTTTTCGTCTAAAATTGCAGGTAAGGGCCAATTCCTAAATGGATTAAACAGATTAGATTAAAAGTTGTTTTGCCAATATATAGTTTATGCAGTTTATAGTTCCTAACTCTTGACATAGTTTATGCATTTATACGAAATTTGTGATATCAATTATTTGTAGCACTTCCCGCGTCTGTACAAAACTTTTCAAGACTACCTCAACATTGAGAATTTGAGATAAGTTATGTATTAGGCAAACAAATTTTAATCTAATCCGTTTGATCCATTTTAGGAATTGGTCCTAAAATAAAGAATTTTAAGTTTGTTATTGAGTTTTTGATTAATTTACACTTTAATTGAGATTTTAGTCCTTCTTTATTTTTCAAAAATATTGGCATAATGATCAGTATTGAAATAACGGCTTTATACGTGTATTTACTAAGTTTTCAGCAGTTTTTATTAGCAGTTTTTTAAACGTATTTTATTAGCCGAGTTGTATTTATTAGCCCGTATTTGTCAGACTACTCACGAATGTTGACGAAATCTATCTAACTCACCGAAACTGTGTAGCACTTTATGTCCGTTCAGCCGACAAAATTAATGATAAAATGATACATGCCAGTAATTGTATGTATTATTCTACATGACTCTTTAATGATTGGTCAAGATACGTCTGTAAGTAATAATCCACCCAAAGCATAGCTTTGTTTTAGCTGTGTATGTCGCCAAGGCTACGCAGGCGATCCTAAAGTGGAGTGCAAAAACATCAACGAATGTACCACCAAAAACGACGCCATCAAAGCGGTGTGCTCATCTAACGCGCATTGCAAAGATCGCACACCTCATTTGCATGACTCGCTGAAATACGAATGCATCTGTAATGCTGGCTTCAAGGGAGACGGAAAACAGTGCCAAGGTTGGTACAGTGGTAGAATGCTAGACATTGGGATTCTGATAGTTGAGGGTTCGAATCTCATTGTAGTTTTTGCATTTCAATTTTTTTGCTAATAGAACAACCGTTACGCTGATATTTGCGCTTTGGCTACTGCGCTTTGATTCAGGTCAGGTGTTGAAGGTATGACTTCAAGTCAAAAAGTGTTTTGAACTTTTTTCAACGTTATTATTAATATTTTTATGTAATTTTTTATTTCAGATTGCAATGAGTGTATCGGCGAGTGCGGCGGAGCCAACTGCAGTACGAACGCAGTCTGTCGTAACGTGCCTGGCAGGTTCGAATGTGACTGCAAAGCCGGTTTCGAAGGCACCGGTGGAAAATGCGAAGGTGAGATATTTTATAGTTTGATGATTTGTTTTTTTGATAGTTTGGTGTTTTTGTTTTTTGACAATTTTGTTGACCCACTGTCATTGTAGCCTCTGCGTCAATGTTGTGTTTCTATTTTGTGAAATCTTAACAATAGAATTATGGAACTTGTCATTCGATTGGTCTATTGTTATCAACGCTAAATTATTTCTTAATTATTTCTCCCTTTTTCTCCATTAACTAAAGCATGACTAAACGATGGTGAACATTGAGATAAAACAAAATATGTGATTTCAATACAAATAAGACAAATTTTGGCCATGAAATTTTGTCAAGTAACCGCTATGATCACTCACCTGTTTTCTCTCTATACTCTATGTTCACTCGGTGACATGACTTTTGCGACAACTTGCTGCACTCTTGATAATCACAATCTATTTTTTGTAATGAAATCACATGTTTCACTGTCCTCAGTGGCGCAACTATTTTATGTCAGATTTTAATATCTACTAGCAGCACTCTTTGTTTAGATGTGAACGAATGTTTGAAACCGAATACGTGCGATGTTCACGCCAACTGCACTAACATCATCGGAGGCTCCAAGTGCACCTGCCACAACGGTTACGGAGACAAAACGGTGCACGGGTTCCAAATCACAGGCAGTCCGATCGATGGGGTACCCGGGAAATGTCCAAGTAAATCTGGGTGCTTTTATTAAATATTGAATTTTAGGTGTTGGATGGATGGTGAAAAAATTAGGCTATGAGAAACATTGGTGTTATAAGCTTAGGTTTACTGCTTTAGGTTAATATAGCCATTTGTGATTGTAGTAATTAGTAATTACTAATTGCTAATTCTTGGGAAGTAAGAATTTATTTAAACATTGATTTACTAGAAGAGAATGCTATAATTGCTAGTATACTAGAATGCAGTTTCGAAAGACAAACTTTTTTATTAAAAGATGAACTTTACACGAAAAACAGATAACATTTTATGATTGAGTCGTACTTATTATTTTTAGTGCCCGCACTTACTATTTTAATTTTAAGTATTATTATTTCATTAAGGTGGTAGTTACGTTTTCGCAGCTTTTTTCAAAGTTCTATTTTGTAGCAATTACTAAATCAATTTACAAGCGGTCTTTTGCATGTTATTAATCCATTTATTTTTTACAAAATTACAATTTTTCAACAGTCGATGTTACTCATAGTGTGCACGCTAACTATTTTGGTCAAGCTTATCAGCTCAAATTTTTGCATTTTTTCTCGTATTTCGTTATTTCGTCACTGTGGTAAAAATGTTCCTCATACAGTCAAGCAATTTATACCAAAGGCACGTTGATGTGTTGTGAAAGTGCTGGTATGCTTAACTAAACGTAATAATTTAGCATATTTTTACAATGAGCAAAAGTTCGCCTCAAATTTTGCTAAAAAGTCAAGAAAAGGCAGTTTTTATGACTTTGGCAGGCTGTAACTAAAAAAATAATCAACATTTTCGCTCAATTCGAAAAAGGTATAGGGCAAATTTATTTGGCTACTGTCAAGTATGCTTTCTTTGCATTCTTATGAACTGAACAGGGTATTTGTTACTTCAACTGAAATCACTCATTGTGCTCAGAAATAACGGATTATTTAAAATTTTTTAATTTAGTTAAATAGGGCCTCATTGGGGACAGCTAATATTACATTAAGCACAGTTTGCCCGTACCCGTTGAAAAAATAGCGGACAAAAAATTAAAAAATGCCGTTTCAGGAGACTGAAGAAAATTTGCAATTTTTGAAGGGGTTTATTAACACTGCCAATGCTCTTGGCTGCTGTGACATATACTAACCAAATTTTGCGGATATAATAAATGCATAAGGGAGTATATGTATGTAAATTATAGTGCCAACTGATTATTGGTGTTTTGTGATATTGGCATGAGAAGTCAGAATTGAGGTGAAAAAACTTCAAAGTTACAGATCGCCTAGAACGACTAACAGAAATATGTCATATTTTAGCTAAAAATATTCTTAAAATAAAATGGGTTAGACCTTTTTTGAATGGCGTTTTTGAGTAGTGTAAGAGCCACAAAAATTTGCATTCAATTTTGTAAGTCCTCAAAAAATACACAAAAAATCCAGTTTTTGAGCTATAAATTAGCCGTAAAAGTTTGAATCAATGTCAAAATTCGCTGAAATATTATTATTTGCATTTGCAATGCTCGTGCCAAATTTGATTATGTTCGATCAAGTAACTTTTGAATTATTGCAAAAACTTCGAAAACGTAACTACCACCTTAAACCAGGTATGCGTTTTGTGTAACTTCTTAGATTAGATTAGATTAGAGTATAACACGTGCTCCATTTTTATATGTGCGTAACCCAACATCCTTATAAAAAAAGTATCTACTACTAGTGCATGTGTTTGACATCGACATGCAAATGTTATTTTTGGGTTGCCGACCAGTTGCGAAGCAAAGGCAACCCTTTTGTATCTGAAATGTCTGTTATTATTAATATTATTATTACGATTTTTATTCCTTCATGTGACCATTTTTTTGATTGTTAGCCGTTTTTTTTGAGACGGCTTTTTTGATGTAATACTTTATGGATATGGACCAAACTTTGATGGAGGGGTCTCCCCTTGAGTAATTGTGCCCACACCTTGGTGACCCCGTGACGTCACGGGGGGCCAGGTCACGTGACCCTCAAAATGAGGGGGTCCCCACTCCCCAGGGGTCAAATCTTCGAAATTGGAAATTTCATTTTTCTGGTGGTAATTTGGGCCCCTGAACACGAATCCGAGGTTCATTTTTGGCTAGGACCAACCTGGACCCCCCTATGACCCCCTCAGGGAACCACCCCCTAGGGGGTCTAGGGAATCCTCAGGGGTCAAATTTTCGAAATTGAGATTTTGATATTTGTGGGGGCAATTTGACCTCCTGAACACGAATCTGAGGTTAGTTTTTGCCTAGGACCCTCCTGGACCCCGCCAAGCTCCCAAAGAGCCAAAGGAGTCAATTTTTCTAAATCGAGATTTTTATGTTTCTAGGGGAAATTCGAGCTCCTGAACACGAATAGAGGGTCTCCTGCCTAGAATAGAGGGTCCTATGCCTAGAATAGAGGGTCCCCTGCCTACGTCGGCAACCCGTTGTAGCCACCCGACTAGTTCTTTTTGTGTTTAGTTACATATTTATAATTGAAGTTTGTTTTTTATTTTCAGACGCGCAGCCTCAATGTGATAAGTGTCTTCAGAGCTCCTTATTGTGACATTGCTATTATCCATTAATGCAAACTGTTGTTTTATTAAAGTGATTCCAATTATTGCTAACGATATAATATATGAATAATTCCGGGCTACTGTAAACCTATGTCGCACAATAGATTGACGTTACACACAGCCGACGTTACTTTGACCATTGCTGCCTTTACCAGAAGAAGACATTTTCATGAATTATAAACTGCCTAATCTGTGACTTATTAATTAATTAATTATTTAATTAATCAGCTAAACATGCTAAGCTCATTTTGTCCCCGCAGACGCACGCAAGCGTTGAAATTCCTGCTACTAATTCCAGCTGTGTGGTTTCTGGTAGCCTTAGTCGTGTCTGTGCAGGATCAGCGTATATTTGCTTCGAATCCGGGCGGGGGGTCCCGGGCTGAAGGGAATGCTCCTGCTGTCCCCGCCAACACCCCGGGGGGACTGCAACTGGTGCAAGGCTTCGGGCCCCCCATGAAAAAAGAGATCCCCGAAAGCATGGGGGGTAACGGTCACGAAGAGCAACAGCAGGCGGCCAATATTCCCAAACCGGCTGCGTTTGTGTCCGACCCCGACAGCCCCATCTACAAACATGACCCCAATATGCCCGGAGAAAAAGGAAAGGCTGTGAAAGTTGAGAAAAAAGTTAGTAATATACTTATTGCGTAACATTTTATTTTTTGCCGTGATCTAGTGGATGGTGGTGATGATTACTTGGTGGCCACCCACAGCCAGGCGAACATACACATATACACATAATATGTTAAAGAAGCAACGCCTGCTGGCAAGCCACGGGTAATCCTCTTGGCCTTCAAGGGCTGAGGACAGCTTGAGTCGTTTCCGAGCGAATCTACAGTTGTGAGGGCGGTAAAAAAATGTATATAGTAGTTGTTTAATTTAGCCCATACATGTAACGGGGTCAGTATTTTGGAGGGGGCTTCTCCGGCCAAATTTTGGGGGCCCTCCCCCCTGATTGACCAAAAATATATATACATAAATTTTGTAAAAATTTTCCAAAAAAGTGCCGTTTTTTACTTTTGTCGACATTTTCTAGACCCCCCCCCCGGCCCCTCAATTATGGGTAGAGAGTGTCCTCCCCATCTCCCCTCATACATGTATATATATTATATATGATTTAACCTCCTTTACTCCATTGACTTTGCTTCCTCTCCGATAGGTTGGAGGGGGTCGGGGTACGTTTGAAACGTAACGTTTCTGTATGAAATTCAAATGTATACATACTCATAGCATGGTGGCAGTTTGTAAAACGTAAAGGCAAACACAAAGCTTCTCTTTGTTCTATAATCACTAAATTTAGTGATTTCAAGTCACCATGCATTTCATTAATTTTCCTGCTGTAGGATTTAACTCCGGAGCAGAAGAAAATCTTCGACGCTGGCTGGTCAGCCAATGCCTTCAATCAGTATGCCTCTGACATGATTTCCATTCACAGAACACTGCCCGACCATCCGGACAAAGAGTAAGTCTGGGATTAGCGGATTATATGGATTAGGTGATTGGGTTATTTTAAGATTTAGACCAAAACTTATCGTGGGATGATTACATCGCGAAATTGTTAGTTTAGCTTTGGAGTTAGTTATTCGGGCTTGGAGTAAGATAGGTACATTAGGTTTTTAAAAGCTCAGCATTGGCCCAGCAGCTCAAATGGTTAGAGCGCTGGTCTGCAGATCCAGATATGGGTGGTTGGATTCCCCGCTGGGGTGTGTCTACTCTAATGTGGATGCTGTCTTTCTTTCAGTAGGAAGACAACTCTTTTTCTTGACACTTGTGTTATGTGTGTCTCTTTTCGGAGACCACTGGTCGGCTAGCCCGCATCTAATCAATGACCAAAGGCCGTAGAATACCCGTCATTGTATGCAACTTATATAAATCCCTGGGCTCTAAATGTGTCAGACAGGACAAGCTACTAAAGCTCCAGCCTCTAATCTTTCGAGTCCAGCTATCCCGCTGTTTTCAAGTCACGCTACATATAGTCGTACGTATATACAATATACCACCTTAGCAGAATTCTATTTACTTCTAGAACTCTGTTTCATATACACTATATTTACGTGTATATGCATAGGGTAGGGAAGAACTAAGAGCTTACGTGATTTGATTTGAGTTGCTGTTTCTAAACTTTCTGGAACACAAGACCTTCATGGAGTAGGAAATATTTGTAACTTTTATTCGTACGTATGTGAGGATAGAGAGCGCCTATGCTTTCAGGATTTGGATTCATGTAAATTCTAGGATTGGATTGTAGAAGGATTTCCGTAAACGTTGCAGTTTTTAGTTTATGAACTTTGTTTTTTCATTTTTTACTTTCCGCACTTAGCTTCTTTTTTTCATGACCCGCGAAAGCGGTGAAGGCGTATCAGTTGCTGATTTTTGCTGGGAAGCCTATTTTGTGGATGCCGTTCCGGGGGGTGGGGTCATTATGTGCCTTTTCGATTACCCACAGTGTGTAAGGTGAGCCACTGTCGTGTACTGTTGACCATATATATATGTACACGTGGTCCCGGTATGGCGGGGGGGGGGGGCTTGTCCCGGAATTTTCGAAATCCTAGGGGGGGGGGGGCTTCGACGTTTCGGGGGTTTGAACCGCAAAACTAAAAAGTTTCAAATTTTTGCGTAACACTGTGAAAGTTTGCATTTTTTAGCGCTTTTTTTGGTTTTTGCTCAGTTTTAAAGGATTTTACAGCGATCTGCGGGCGATAAATCAGTATTCTGGCACCTAGGAGGGGGGCTTGTCCAGATGGGTCAAATCTGAAAGGGGGGCTTGTCCCGGATTCTCAAATCTGGGGAGGGGGGGCTTGCTTCCCCCTGAGTTTCCCATGTACATCTGTGCTCTTGACGTGACTTTTGCTGGCAGGAGCAGTTTGAAAATTCCGGCCATGTTTGACAAGTAATTTTGAATCATTTTCAAGTGTTGTGGTGTTGTGTTATACAAGACTTAGTAGCGGGATTATAGATTGCAAATTCTGCTTGACTTACATACGTACATTATATGCCTACCTACTTATGTATTTTTTTATGTTTTTTTTCTATTATTATGTCTATACCTCAAAAATAAATACGTAAGGTGTAATTGTAACAAGTGTACACACGACTGACCTCTTTTTTCAAGTGAGTAACACTGGAAAACTTTGAAGGGGTTTTGGGGGGAATTTCAAATTTGTAGTGGTATATTTCGGTTACATGAGCTTTATATGTGTATATACAATGTGGACATGATGTGCTATATACTTCATAAATTTATTGCAAGAGTATATATTACGTATAATCGAACGCTAAAAAATATTAGGACGGCTTATTGTACAATTGTATGATTTTTCCATTGAGTATTGTATACATACATTAAGACGAGGGTCTAATCTGGGGGGGTCCTGTACCGTCATTGTACAATTGTACCGTTGTACCGTCACCACCCTTGTACCAAGTCTGATAAAAAATGGCCGTGTTTTAGCAAAAAATTGACCGATTTTTAAAAAAATGTGGCCAAAATACCAAATTTTAGCTTAAAAATTAACGACTTTTGAAAATTTTGGCCAAAAATAGGATTAAAACTGCATAAATTTGATAGAAATGCTCATATTTAACAGCAAATGTTACAGAAATTTTTCTTGCCCTTGTACCGGGGCTCAAAATTTGGTTGCCCCTGTACCGAATTCAAAATTCTGAACTTACTTACTTGAACTTATTCAGCCACATCGTGTCCGATGTATTGCTGGTATCCAGTGGCGTACCCAGAAAAAAATTTCGGGGGGGGAATGACTTTTCCATTTTTTGTAATGGGTTAAAATGCACTTTTTAGCAATTTTAACACTCGTAAAACGCCTTAGAAACGCAAGATTATTAAACCAGAAGGCTGCAGGGGTCTGGGGGCGGCAGCCCCCAGAAAAAAACTGGCGATTTTTCCAATTTTAAAACCGAATTTGGTCAACTGGAGACGTATCAGAAATTTTTCCGACAAAATTTAAAACAAAAGATGGGAGTGTCATATCAGACGGTGTACTGTATTCCACAAGTAAATGTAGCATACTATACTCGTGTAGACATGCACGTGCAGCATAATGTAGTTGTGTATACATGCATAGGCTTTGATGAAAGACAATAACCAGGAATAGTAAGCCACATAGTCGCAGGGGTCTGGGGGCGGCAAAAAAATTGGGAAAATTTTTGATTTTTAGGCCAAATTTAGTCCACTGGAGACGTATCAGAAAATTTTTCCGGCCGGACCATAAAAACCAAAGGGGGGACCCTTGTGTAAAAAATCACTGGGGAAAAATTTCGGGGGGGGAATTCCCCCCATTCCCCCCCCCCCCTGGGTACGCTCTTGCTGGTATCCAATTAAGCATCTAAGGATTCATATACAATCATACGCCACTGATCTCTGTCATTTGCCAAAGTCCGGCAGACACTGAGCCAATCGTCATGCCAATGTCGCCCGTAGGTTCCAGATAGCCACTGGAGGTCTTTCTGTAGCACCCATAGGCATGTTTGCCTGACACTACCCCTAGGTCTGCGCCACTCTGCTGGTGGGACGAATGAGATGGTGGTGTACGGAAAGCAAGATGGTGACATACGTAGTACATGGCCCATATATTTTAGGCGCCTTCGCCTTATAACGGTCTCTACAGTAGGTCGATTTAGTCGGTCACGAATGGCGGCGTTTGTGATACGGGCAGTATAGTCAACGCGTAGAATCCGGCGAATAGAATTCATTTCGAAGCCAGAGAGAAGGGACATATATATCTGATTGTTTTAAAGGCCAGGTTCAAAATTCTGGGGGGTCCCGGAGTCCCGGACCCCCCAGACCCCCCCCCCGTGTTAAACTGTGATTGTGTATGTATGTATATATATATATATATATATATATATATATATATATATATATATATATATATATATATATATATATATATATATATATATATATATATATATATATATATATATATATAATAGAAAATACAAACTTTTTGCTGGGTGTGATTTTGCTGCAATTTGATCATCATATTCTCATAATAATTATGACAAGCTTTTAGTTAATTTCTGTACGTATACACTATTTAGC
>JASANF010008734.1:0-66218 GCA_030248245.1 Trissonchulus sp. WLG1_4
ATGTGGTATTCCTGGTTCAGTTACGTATTGCTCTTCAGAGTTATGTGGAACTTATTTGAAATGTCAATGAGGTTCTGGTGGCTCATTGCAAGTATTTCAAAAAGTCTGTATAAAACTCATTGGAGACTAAGTGCAAACTTCTGAAGGTTCACTGCAAATGTTTTGACAGTTGCGTGGAACTTATTTTGCATTTTTTGATGGCTCATGCAAATGTTCTCACGGTTGCGTTGAACTTATTGGCCAAAGTTTGCAGGCACATGCAAATGCATTCAGAGAATTGTTGAACTTATTTGCACCAACTCTCAGAAGGCACATGCAAATGCATTTCAGAGCTGTGTGGGAAATATTTGGGGACTCTTGTCGAAGGCACTTGTAAATGACTTCAGAGTTATGTGAAAGTTTTCTTCAAATGTCCATGAGGTTCTGGTGGTTCATTGCACCATTTCAAAGTTGTATAGAAATCACTGGAGACTCACTGCAACTTCTGAAGGCACCTGCAAATGTCTTCAGAGTAGCGTGGAACTTATTTGCAACTTCTGAAGAAACATGCAAATGCATTCAGAGTTTTGTTGAAATTATTCGCAACTTCTGAAGGCACTTGTAAATAACTTCAGAGTTATGTGGAACTTATTTCAAATGTCAATGAGGTTTTGGTGGTTCATTGCACCATTTCGAAGTTGTATAGAACTCACTGGAGACTCACTGCAACTTCTGAAGGCACCTGCAAATGTCTTTAGAGTAGCGTGGAACTTATTTGCAACTTCTGAAGGAACATGCATGCATTCAGAGTTTTGTTGAAATTATTCGCAACTTCTGAAGGCACTTGTAAATGTCTTCAGAGATATGTGGAACTTATTTGAAATGTCAATGAGGTTCTGGTGGCTCATTGCAGTATTTCAAAGTTGTATAGAACTCATTGGAGACTCACTGCAACTTCTGAAGGATCATGCAAATGTTTTCACAGTTGCGTGGAACTTATTTGCAACTTTTGAAGGCTCATGCAAATGTTCTCACGGTTGCGTGGAACTTATTCGCAACTTTTGAAGGCACATGCAAATGCATTCAGAGTTGTGTTGAACATATTTGCAACTTCTGAAGGCACATGCAAATGCATTCAGAGCTGTGTGGAAATATTGAAAAAAAAGATATTGAAATTAAATTCAATATTCTTATAATAAATTATAAAACATACCAAAAAAAAAGTTGCGCTAGAACTTACTTGCAACTGTTGAAGGCTCATGCAAATGTTCTCACAGTTGCGTTGAACTTATTTGCAACTGAAGGAATTGCAAATGCATTCAGAGTTGTGTTATAAAGAAAAAAAATTGGAAATACTAGCAACTTCTGAAGTCACTTGTACATGTCTTCAGAGTTATGTGGAACTTATTTGAAATGTCAATGAGGTTCTGGTGGCTGATTGCACTATTTCAAAGTTGTATAGAACACATTGGAGACTGACTGCAACTTCTGAAGGTTCATGCAAAGTGTTTTGACAGTTGCATGGAACTTATTTTGCAACTTTTGAAGGCTCATGCAAATGTTCTCACGGTTGAGTTGAACTTATTTCGCAAATTTTAAAGGCACATGCAAATGTGGTCTAGAGTTATGTTGAACTTATTTGCAACTTCTGAAGAGCACATGCAATGCATTCAGAGCTGTGTGGAAAATATTTGCAACTTCTGAAGGTCACTTGTACATGTATTTCAGAGTTATGTGGAACTTTTTTCAAATGTCCATGAGGTTCTGGTGGCTCATTGCACCATTTCAAAGTTGTATAGAACTCACTGGAGACTCACTGCAACTTACAGCTCCAAAAGTTTCCTACAGACATGGAACCTGAAGGCACCTGCAAATGTATTCACAGTTGCGTGGAACTTATTTGCAACTTCAAGGAAAGAGATAGAGTTCATAAAGTCGAACAAGGCAAAAGAGAGATAGGAATAAAAGAAGAGGGGGGCAGAGATCAAAGGAAAACAGAGACCAGCAACAAGGAGGCAAACAAGCGGAAACACAAAACAAACCACAAAATAAAGGCACATGCAAATGCATTCAGAGTTGTGTTATGAACTTTATTTGCAACTTCTGAAGGCATATTCAAATTATATAGCAAATCCAACAAAACGTGCAATATTAATATATAAATATAACCAACTTAATCACAAAAAAAAAAAAAAAAAAAAAAAAAACCAGCAACAAAAAACCCAAAGCAAAAAAAAAGAAAAAAAGCAACAAAAACAAAAAACCAAAACAAAACAAACCCCAAAAAAAACCAAAAAAAAAAAAAAAAAAATGCATTCAGAGCTGTGTGGGAAATATTTGCAACTTCTGAAGGCACTTGTAAATGTCTTCAGAGTTATGTGGAACTTATTTGAAATGTCAACGAGGTTCTGGTGGCTCATTGCAGTATTTCAAAGTTTTATAGAACTCATTGGAGACTCACTGCAACTTCTAAAGGATCATGCAAATGTTTTCACAGTTGCGTGGAACTTATTTGCAACTTTTGAAGGCTCATGCAAATGTTTTCACGGTTGCGAGGAACTTATTCGCAACTTTTGAAGGCACATGCAAATGCATTCAGAGTTGTGTTGAACATATTTGCAACTTCTGAAGGCACATGCAAATGTTCTCACGGTTGCGTGGAACTTATTTGCAACTTTTGAAGGCTCATGCAAATGTTCTCACAGGTTGCATAACAACACCAAACTTGAACTTATTTGCAACTTCTGAAGTCACATGCAATGCATTCAGAGCTGTGTGGGAAATATTAGCAACTTCTGAAGTCACTTGCACATGTCTTCAGAGTTATGTGGAACTGATTTGAAATGTCAATGAGGTTCTGGTGGCTCATTGCAGTATTTCAAAGTTGTATAGAACTCATTGGAGACTCACTGCAACTTCTGAAGGTTCATGCAAATGTTTTGACAGTTGCGTGGAACTTATTTGCAACTTTTGAAGGCTCATGCAAATGTTCTCACGGTTGCGTTGAACTTATTCGCAACTTTTGAAGGCACATGCAAATGCATTCAGAGTTGTGTTGAACTTATTTGCAACTTCTGAAGGCACATTCAATGCATTCAGAGCTGTGTGGGAAATATTTGCAACTTCTGAAGTCACTTGCACATGTCTTCAGAGTTATGTGGAAGTTTTTTCAAATGTCCATGAGGTTCTGGTGGTTCATTGCACCATTTCAAAGTTGTATAGAACTCACTGGAGACTCACTGCAACTTCTGAAGGCACCTGCAAATGTCTTTAGAGTAGCGTGGAACTTATTTGCAACTTCTGAAGGAACATGCATGCATTCAGAGTTTTGTTGAAATTATTCGCAACTTCTGAAGGCAAATCAAGCATTCAGAGCTGTGTGGAAATATTTCAATTCACTTGTAAATGTCTTCAGAGTTATGTGGAAGTTTATTAAAATGTCCATGAGGTTCTGGTGGTTCATTGCACCATTTCAAAGTTGTATAGAAGTCACTGGAGACTCACTGCAACTTCTGAAGGCACCTGCAAATGTCTTCAGAGTTGCATGGGAACTTATTTGCAACTTCTGAAGGCACATGCAAATGCATTCAGGAGTTGCTTGTTGAACTTCTTTGCAACTTCTGAAGGCACATGGAAATACATTCATGTAGTCTATGGAAACATATTTGCAACTCAAAACCAAAAATCTGAAGGGCACTTGTAAATGTCTTCAGAGTTATGTGGAAGTTTTTTTGAAATGTCAATGAGGTTCTGGTGGCTCATTGCAGTATTTCAAAGTTGTATAGAACTCACTGGAGACTCACTGCAACTTCTGAAGGATCATGCAAATGTTTTCACAGTTGCGTGGAACTTATTTGCAACTTCTGAAGGCACATGCAAATGTCTTCAGAGTAGCGAAGAACTTATTCGCAACTTTTAAAGGCACATGCAAATGCATTCAGAGTTGTGTTGAACTTATTTGCAACTTCTGAAGGCACATGCAATGCATTCAGAGCTGTGTGGGAAATATTTGCAACTTCTGAAGGCACTTGTAAATGTCTTCAGAGTTATGTGGAAGTTTTTTCAAATGTCCATGAGGTTCTGGTGGTTCATTGCACCATTTCAAAGTTGTATAGAACTCACTGGAGACTCACTGCAACTTCTGAAGGCACCTGCAAATGTCTTCAGAGTAGCGTGGAACTTATTTGCAACTTCTGAAGGAAAATGCAAATGCATTCAGAGTTTTGTTGAAATTATTCGCAACTTCTGAAGGCACTTGTAAATGTCTTCAGAGTTATGTGGAAGTTTTTTCAAATGTCCATGAGGTTCTGGTGGTTCATTGCACCATTTCGAAGTTGTATAGAACTCGCTGGAGTCTCACTGCAACTTCTGAAGGCACCTGCAAATGTCTTCAGAGTTGCGTGGAACTTATTTGCAACTTCTGAAGGCACATGCAAATGCATTCAGAGTTGTGTTGAATGTATTTGCAACTTCTGAAGGCACATGGAAATGTTCTCACAGCTGCGTTGAACTTATTTGCAACTTCTGAAGGAACTTCCAAATGCATTCAGAGCTGTGTGGGAAATATTTGCAACTTCTGAAGGCACTTGTAAATGTCTTCAGAGTTATGTGGAACTTATTTCAAATGTCAATGAGGTTCTGGTGGTTCATTGCACCATTTCAAAATTGTATAGAACTCACTGGAGACTCCCTGCAACTTCTGAAGGCACCTGCAAATGTCTTCAGAGTAGCGAAGAACTTATTTGCAACTTCTGAAGGCACATGCAAGTGCATTCAGAGTTGTGTTGAAATTATTTGCAACTTCTGAAGGCACTTGTAATTGTCTTCAGAGTTATGTGGAACTTTTTTGAATTGTTAATGAGGTCTTGGTGGTTCATTGCACCATTTCGAAGTTGTATAGAACTCACTGGAGACTCACTGCAACTTCTGAAGGCACATGCAAATGCATTCAGAGTTGCGTGGAACTTATTTGCAACTGCTGAAGGCACATGGAAATGTTCTCACAGCTGCGTTGAACTTGTTTGCAACTTCTGAAGGAACTTGCAAATGCATTCAGAGCTGTGTGGGAAATATTTGCAACTTCTGAAGGCACTTGTAAATGTCTTCAGAGTTATGTGGAACTTATTTGAAATGTCACTGAGGTTTTGGTGGTTCATTGCACCATTTCAAAGTTGTATAGAACTCACTGGAGACTCACTGCAACTTTTGAACTCTCATCAAATGTTCTCACAGTTGCGTGGAACTTATTCGCAACTTCTGAAGGCACATGCAAATGCATTCAGAGTTGCGTGGAACTTATTTGCAACTTCTGAAGGCACATGCAAATGCATTCAGAGTTGTGTTGAATTTATTTGCAACTTCTGAAGGAACTGGGAAATGCATTCTGAGCTGTGTGGGAAATATTTTCAACTTCTGAAGGCACTTGTAAATGTCTTCAGAGATATGTGGAACTTATTTCAAATGTCAATGAGGTTCTGGTGGTTCATTGCACCATTTCAAAGTTGTATAGAACTCATTAGAGACTCACTGCAACTTCTGAAGGTTCATGCAAATGTTTTGACAGTTGCGTGGAACTTATTTGCAACTTTTGAAGGCTCATGCAAATGTTCTCACGGTTGCGTTGAACTTATTCGCAACTTTTAAAGGCACATGCAAATGCATTCAGAGTTGTGTTGAACTTATTTGCAACTTCTGAAGGCACATGCAATGCATTTAGAGCTGTGTGGGAAATATTTGCAACTTCTGAAGGCACTTGTAAATGTCTTCAGAGTTATGTGGAACTTATTTCAAATGTCAATGAGGTTCTGGTGGTTCATTGCACCATTTCAAAGTTGTATAGAAGTCACTGGAGACTCACTGCAACTTCTGAAGGCACCTGCAAATGTCTTCAGAGTAGCGTGGAACTTATTTGCAACTTCTGAAGGAACATGCAAATGCATTCAGAGTTTTGTTGAAATTATTCGCAACTTCTGAAGGCACTTGTAAATGTCTTCAGAGTTATGTGGAAGTTTTTTCAAATGTCCATGAGGTTCTGGTGGTTCATTGCACCATTTCAAAGTTGTATAGAAGTCACTGGAGACTCACTGCAACTTCTGAAGGCACCTGCAAATGTCTTCAGAGTTGCGTGGAACTTATTTGCAACTTCTGAAGGCACATGCAAATGCATTCAGAGTTGTGTTGAATTTATTTGCAACTTCTGAAGGCACATGGAAATGCATTCAGAGTTGCGTGGAACTTATTTGCAACTGCTGAAGGCACATGGAAATGTTCTCACAGCTGCGTTGAACATATTTGCAACTTCTGAAGGCACTTGTAAATGTCTTCAGAGTTATGTGGAAGTTTTTTCAAATGTCCATGAGGTTCTGATGGTTCATTGCACCATTTCAAAGTCGTATAGAACTCACTGGAGACTCACTGCAACTTCTGAAGGATCATGCAAATGTTTTCACAGTTGCGTGGAACTTATTTGCAACTTCTGAAGGCACATGCAAATGCATTCAGAGTTGCGTGGAACATATTTGCAACTGCTGAAGGCACATGGAAATGTTTTCACAGCTGCGTTGAACTTATTTGCAACTTCTGAAGGAACTTGCAAATGCATTCAGAGCTGTGTGGGAAATATTTGCAACTTCTGAAGGCACTTGTAAATGTCTTCAGAGTTATGTGGAACTTATTTCAAATGTCAATGAGGTTCTGGTGGTTCATTGCACCATTTCAAAGTTGTATAGAACTCACTGGAGACTCACTGCAACTTCTGAAGGCACCTGCAAATGTCTTC
Source organism: Trissonchulus sp. WLG1_4 (assembly GCA_030248245.1). Taxonomy (NCBI): domain Eukaryota; kingdom Metazoa; phylum Nematoda; class Enoplea; order Enoplida; family Ironidae; genus Trissonchulus; species Trissonchulus sp. WLG1_4. The sequence continues at coordinate 6,758 of JASANF010008734.1, forward strand.
AGAGTTGCGTGGAACTTATTTGCAACTTCTGAAGGCACATGGAAATGCATTCAAAGTTGCGTGGAACTTATTTGCAACTGCTGAAGGCACATGGAAATGTTCTCACAGCTGCGTTGAACATATTTGCAACTTCTGAAGGCACTTGTAAATGTCGTCAGAGTTATGTGGAAGTTTTTTCAAATGTCCATGAGGTTCTGGTGGTTCATTGCACCATTTCAAAGTTGTATAGAACTCATTAGAGACTCACTGCAACTTCTGAAGGTTCATGCAAATGTTTTGACAGTTGCGTTGAACTTATTTGAAACTTTTGAAGGCTCATGCAAATGTTCTCACGGTTGCGTTGAACTTATTCGCAACTTTTAAAGGCACATGCAAATGCATTCAGAGTTGTGTTGAACTTATTTGCAACTTCTGAAGGCACATGCAATGCATTCAGGGCCCAATTTTATAAAGATTTCAACGGCCCGTTGAACTCAACGGACCGTTGAAAATTCTCCGTTGAAAAAATTTCAATTTTATAAAGACTAAAAATCCTCCGTTGAGCTCAACGGCGCCGTTGAACTCAACGGCGCCGTTGAACTCAACGGAGCCGTTGAGCTCAACGGAGAAGTTTAAATTCTTTATAAAATTGCATGAAATTTCAGCGGCTCCGTTGAGCTCAACGGAACTTTTCAGGCTGAAATTCATTCTATTCTAAATTCTAAAATCATAAAAATCAAAAATAGAACATTTTATCTCGCCTTATTATTTATATGCAGCACATTTTGCAATCATAAGCGTTATTTTTAAAATTTATTTTAAAATTTTATTATTATTATAGGTTTTAATTTTATTGTTGTTGAAATTAACTTAATACAAACAGGATTTGACTGATATTAATTCTTTTTGCCACACAGAAGAAAAAAGAAAAATGAAGGTACGTTTTTCTTTTGATTTTTTAATACGCGTCTAGATTTTTCACAATTTATCAATATTGCTATGAGTAATTCACAGTTTCCGCATAGCTTCACAGTTCAAACAGGTATTACTCCGCTCTCCGCAACCACTCAATCAAGCAATTTGCACTAAATTTTGAGTGCATAAACTACAACATATGTCCTTTCAGTCTGTGTAAACAAACTAGACAAACCAATTGATAATTGTGGCGAAAATATCGAATGTGAATAGGTTTTCAAAAAAGTCATTTCCCGAACTTGCGACCTCACTGCTAACAGTATACTGCATCAATTTTAATGAAACTTGACAAAAATATTTGCCTTGACATATACTTTTAAAATAGATAAAAAATGGTGTCTCATCTCTTACTGAAAATGTTTTACAGTTGCGCAAAATCGACTGCTTTCGCGAGACTACCCCCTTAAGGGGATAGTGTCGCGAAAGCAGTCGATTTTGCGCGACTGTAAAACTTGTTCAGTAAAATGTTAGAAATTGTTCTTTCTACATTTTAAAAACCTATCTAAAGGCAAATTATTTTGCCAAGTTTCAGCAAAATTGGTGCAGCATATAGTTTACAATAATGTCTCAAAGTCGGAAAAATGACGAAAAAAACCTATTCACATTCCATTTTTTAGTCACATTTATCAGTTTTTCTGTTTAGTTTTTTTACACAGACTAACAGCACATATGTTGTAGTTTATGCACACAAAATTTAGTGCAGATACCTGTAGCGGCTGTGGAGTAATACTAGTTTGAACTGTGAAGGTGTACTTAAACTGTAAAATAGTAACAGCAATAATGATAAATTCTGAAAAATGTAGACGCTTATTTTCAAATCAAAAGAAAAAACGAACTTTCAATTTTCTTTTTTCTTATTTGTCGCAAAAAATTGTGCGTCCACACATTATGTGTACTTCACAAGCTGGCCAATCTGATATCTGGCTTGATTTTTCGAACTTTTATGTCCCTATTGTGTAATGTCTGGCTTACTAATGACGATTGGTCCAAGATATTTGTCAATATTGATAGTGTAATGTCTGGCAGTAATTATTTGATACCATACAGCGTTGGACTAGCTTCTCATTGAATGTACTACTTCAAAACAAAAAGTTCTATTTTCACAGCCTATGAGCAAAACTGCTTTCGCGACACGACCCCCTTAAGGGGGTAATTGCGTTTTTAGGTGTTTTTTTAAACTACCATAACTGCACTTAACCTCACCGAAAACTACAGCGGTCTTTTTTACATTTTTTTACACCTTCTAACTTTAAAAAACCTATATTTAAAAGCAGATTATCTTTTGCAATTTTACTGCTGCAATCATTTGAATACACCCCATCAGCGGTTTTTTTGACTAATTTTTGCGCCACAGTTATGAAACTCAAGATCAGCCAACAACTACTAAACTTTTTGCAGTTATGCACTGACATAATATCCCCACCCGTTTTTTTGATATAGTTGATTAGTCGTTTCTACGTTGAGAAAATGACATTTTTGCGCAAAAATCACGTAATTTGACTTTTGTTTAAAATTTTCAAAAGCCCATAACACCGACTCTACAAACTATTTTTAGAAAAGGAAAAAAACGGGTGGGGATATTTTCCTAAAGATAATGTGGTTAAAGTTTCGAAGCCGTAGTCCGTTTTTAGCTTGAGTTCTGTAGGCGCAAAAATTACACTGAAATGTCAAAAACCACGAAAACGACATTACCCCCTTAATTGAATTGTTTTAATAATATTATTAAATTAATAAATAATTTTACTTAATATTAATTATATTATTTTAAATTAAGAATTTACATAAATTAATATAATAATATTTAATTAATAATTAATGTTACTTTTGGCGTTAAGTAAAAGTAGAAATGCGTTCTACTTTTTACTGTCGCTACCACAGTAGCGACAGGACCTTACATTTGATTTGCCCTAGCGAATTACACGTGTTACGTGTAATCGCTTGGACAAAATTGTGTGTGTGTTTGTGTGTAAACTTACCGCTATGTGTGATCGTGTTTTGTGTGTAAGCTGGCCCAGGCTTCCAGCTAGCCAACTTTTGTTGTTGTTGCTATTGGTGTTAGTTTCGTGGGTTACTGTAAGCCCAAAAATAGCAAATTGAGTGTTTTTTATTTAATTTTGGTGTTTTTTTTATTTCCAAAGCACCCGACATTTTTTGTTTCAAAACCTATGGGATGGATTCAAGTAATTTTAAGTTTGTTTAGGTAGCTTATAAAACAGGTAAAAAACAGGTAGCTTATAAAACAGGCAAAGTTCCACCCAGAACTAATTAGTAAAATACAGCAGCTCAAAAACATTGAAAAACAACTAGTACTTCCCCCCCCCACCCAGAATTTGCCAACTACCCACGTATGAGTTCCATGTAGCGGTACGAGCAAAAATAGTTAAAAGGGCTATGTTCTGCATGCAGCTATCCAATAAATGATGCCTGATTTAGGCTGTTTTTACCAGAATTTAACCGTTAGGTCTAAACCTGTCAGAAAAATGCCACACACTTCAGTGCTGTGAATTGCCAAAAAATTCCCAATATAAGACTTATGACTTATGACTTATGTAATTAGAATAACTAGCCCGAAAAAGTTTGAAAATTTTCCCAAAGATGTTTTGGGTCTGTATTCACCGATTTTAGCATGTTTATGGGTTATTGCGAGTTGTAAAATTTTATTATTTTTGCACTGAATGACTTGACAAAAAGTTTACAGTTGGTTACTGGTTGGTACTTCGTTACCAAAATAGCGAAGCTTTGCCCTAAACAATCAAGTAAATTCCAAGACTGGATCTTCCTACAGGACAGTCTCAGCTTACAACTTCTACACTATTAGTGTCGATTATTTCGCAATTTTTTCAGCTGAACGGACATACGGCTATAGGCATAATCGGCCCTAATGCCAGAAAACCATTTCGAATATTAAAAATATAGTGGGTAGCGACAGGTTTAACTTCCTTTGAAGCAATTTCTTCCAAGTGATTTAGCTTCTACCGAATATGATTTGCATTCAAAATTACTGATACTGGTGCAGACCGCAAGACTGGTCGTGGCCATGGATAAGAACTCCATAAATTTTGCACGAAATTGCTGCTTGTAATTTTTTACTTTTGCAATCTTGCCAATCAGAAAGCTTTAACAGAAGCTGCGCCAATTGCGCTTCATTTTTATTGCTTAGAGGGTAACGAACGCGTGTAAGCGAAATCGAAATAGCACGTTTTGTGCTATAGCAAGCAAGCAAGCAAAAAGGGTTTATTCAGCTGAAGCATAAGTATACATACGCAATTGTATATGCATATATGTATATATAGCAGAAAGATTAAGCAAACTAAACCAATAAAATGTTAATCTGAGCAAAAAAAACACAAATATAGCAGCAGCCACAACAAAAATTTTTTTTAATGCGCTATATGCGCTATATGCGCTATATGCGCTATAAGCGCTATGGAATTTGCTATATGCGCTATTTGCGCTATAGCGCTTTTTGGGACTGCTATATGCGCTATTTGCGCTATATGCGCTATCGAAGGTGCTATATGCGCTATTTGCGCTATAGCGCTTTTTGGGGGTGCTATATGCGCTATTTGCGCTATATGCGCTATCGAAGGTGCTATATGCGCTATTTTTTTGGATATGGATGAAACTTCTACAGAAAAATGGCCAGGGGGGATTTGAACCACCCATTGCTAGATTGCTAGCTTAACGCTCTACCGACTGAGCTACGCTGGCCTATTGGTGTTTGTGTTAATTTCCCTAAAAATTAAATACTAATATTAAATAAATTTAATTAATAAGTGAATTAACCCTTTGATGCGCACTGTGAATCTCAGGTACCCGACGTGGTGGATGCCCAATCTGGTGCTATAAAGCTTGGCTCGCTTATTCTAGTCACCATCTTCCAATTCTTTTTTCAGAAATAGCAGATCTTTGCATTAAGTGGCCTAATTTTAGTCCGTCTGCCACACAACAAAACCTATACTTGATTAAGCAGTGTGAAAATTCTACTTTTTTTCATCGCAAAAGTAGTATTTTATTTATAGCCTCATTATGATAATTATGTGATCGCAACTCTGGCAGTCTACTTTTTGTGCATCAGATACAGCGGATATTGTCGTTTATTTTTATCAGTCAACTAGGATAGGCGCACGGTATCTGTGTTAATACTCTAGGGTGAATAACATATTATGCCTGAGCAATGGGGCAAAATTTGCACAAACTTTCAACTTTGAGCGCTTATAACTGAAAAACGGTGCGTCCTAGACCCTTGATCGCCTGGCTATGGTTTGTCCACCATTAAATTTTCTATCAAATGGTGCTTTTGCGAGCTCTCTACAACGCGCGCAGCTCAAGCAATGGCCTAAAAACTATAATGTGTCAAAGTCTGGCTTCCTAGAGAGAGAACCTCTGGGCGTCAAATGTACAAAAAATTTACTAAAAAATTTAATAATAAATAAATACTAATTTAAATTGCTCAAACAGCCGTGTCCAGTCTGGAAATCAGGTTACTGGCGAGCCTACATACAGTCGGTTTCAAATGAAAATAGATTCTAGGCGTCGGGATTAGTGATGAAATCGGACGCGTCGGGTGATGTCATCCGACGCGTCGGGTGATGTCATCCGACGCGTCGGGTGATGTCATCCGACGCCCTCGGTTATGCAATCCGACGCCTAGAGTTTTGCCAGCCAGTGATTAATTAGCTGTCAAAATTCAGGCCTAAAGTTTTGAATAGGGGTGGCTGCTTCAGTGCAAATTATGAATGCTACCTTATTTTATTGTTTAGTTTCTTTAACTAATAAAAATCAGAATTCAGTAGATAACATTACCTTATATTTCAAGAACACAGCTATTAATCAACATATGAAAATAAACTATAAAAATTTCGCATAACTCTTTGAGGAGTCACCCTCATAAATTTTTCCTGCAAGCTCTCAAATTTCCAGCTTTATTATGCAATCCGACGCCCAGCCAGGCCCTGTTTTATGATGTCATCCGACGGCCTCGGTGATGAAACCCGACGCGTCGGATGCTGCAATCCGACGCGTCGGATGATGAAATGGCGTCGGGCAAATCCATTTTCATTTGAAAATGACTGTATTTTCGGTGAGCGGACACGAAAAAACTAAACCGTTGAACTACCACACTTGTACTGGTTGTTCACTTTATAGGGATTTCTAAACAATAGGCAGCTCTGATGCAGACAGACAGTCATATTGTCATAATTGACTAGTTACTAAAAATGTGCGGGAGATGTCTGGGGATTTGAAACACGTCAAAAACCTTAACAACTTTTAGCCCCAACAGGTAATCGTATAATTCAGAGCTGTGGCTCAAGCTTTTAAGTTTAATATTTTGGAAAGAACTTTTTTCTAGCCGCTTAGACTGAAAAAATAATCGAAGGTTACGTTTCAATGCACGGCATACATTTAGGTAAGATATAGTTCTATTTAATGCAAAAAACCGTTTGTAGTTTGAATTTATAAACGTTGAGCTATGGCTTCCCAAAAAAACACCTAAAACGCATTCTTTCTTGAGCAAAATGTCAATTTATTTTCCAACGGAGCTCCTAGCTCCATTGAGCTCAACGGCCCGCTCAACTCAACGGCCCATTGAGCTCAACGGAACCGTTGAAAATGTCAGCGAAAATCAAAGACTATAGAACAAAAGAGTAGTAGTCGCCTGATTTGGACGGAGGATTTTCAACGGCTCCGTTGAGCTCAACGGAGCGTTGAAATTTTTATGAAATTGCTGTTGAAATTTTTCAACGGAGCCGTTGAAAAGTTTCAACGGAGGCTTTATAAAATTCAATTTTATTTCAACGGTTCCGTTGAAATTTCCAGTGCGCATTTTAGAATGAAATGTCGGTGAAAATGAAAGACTTTAGAACAATATAGTAGTAGTCGCCTGATTTGAACGGAGAATTTTCAACGGCTCCGTTGAGCTCAACGGTGCGTTGAAATTTTTATAAAATTGGATAATTTTCCAACGGCTCCGTTGAGCTCACCGGCGCCGTTGAGCTCAACGAGCCGTTGAAATCTTTATAAAATTGGGCCCAGAGCTGTGTGGGAAATATTTGCAACTTCTGAAGGCACTTGTAAATGTCTTCAGAGTTACGTGGAAGTTTTTTCAAATGTCCATGAGGTTCTGGTGGTTCATTGCACCATTTACCATTTCAAAGTTGTATAGAAGTCACTGGAGACTCACTGCAACTTCTGAAGGCACCTGCAAATGTCTTCAGAGTAGCGTGGAACTTATTTGCAACTTCTGAAGGAACATGCAAATGCATTCAGTTTTGTTGAAATTATTCGCAACTTCTGAAGGCACTTGTAAATGTCTTCAGAGTTATGTGGAACTTATTTCAAATGTCAATGAGGTTTTGGTGGTTCATTGCACCATTTCAAAGTTGTATAGAACTCGCTGGAGTCTCACTGCAACTTCTGAAGGCACCTGCAAATGTCTTCAGAGTTGCGCGGAACTTATTTGCAACTTCTGAAGGCACATGCAAATGCATTCAGAGTTGTGTTGAATTTATTTGCAACTTCTGAAGGCACATGGAAATGCATTCAGAGTTGCGTGGAACTTATTTGCAACTTCTGAAGGCACATGGAAATGCATTCAGAGTTGCGTGGAACTTATTTGCAACTTCTGAAGGTACTTGTAAATGTCTTCAGAGTTATGTGGAAGTTTTTTCAAATGTCCATGAGGTTCTGATGGTTCATTGAACCATTTCAAAGTCGTATAGAACTCACTGGAGACTCACTGCAACTTCTGAAGGATCATGCAAATGTTTTCACAGTTGCGTGGAACTTATTTGCAACTTCTGAAGGCACATGCAAATGCATTCAGAGTTGCGTGGAACATATTTGCAACTGCTGAAGGCACTTGTAAATGTCTTCAGAGTTATGTGGAACTTATTTCAAATGTCAATGAGGTTTTGGTGGTTCATTGCACCATTTCGAAGTTGTATAGAACTCGCTGGAGTCTCACTGCAACTTCTGAAGGCACCTGCAAATGTCTTCAGAGTTGCGCGGAACTTATTTAAAACTTTTAAAGGCACATGCAAATGCATTCAGAGTTGTGTTGAACTTATTTGCAACTTCTGAAGGCACATGCAATGCATTCAGAGCTGTGTGGGAAATATTTGCAACTTCTGAAGGCACTTGTAAATGTCTTCAGAGTTATGTGGAAGTTTTTTCAAATGTCCATGAGGTTCTGGTGGTTCATTGCACCATTTACCAATTCAAAGTTGTATAGAAGTCACTGGAGACTCACTGCAACTTCTGAAGGCACCTGCAAATGTCTTCAGAGTAGCGTGGAACTTATTTGCAACTTCTGAAGGAACATGCAAATGCATTCAGAGTTTTGTTGAAATTATTCGCAACTTCTGAAGGCACTTGTAAATGTCTTCAGAGTTATGTGGAACATATTTGCAACTGCTGAAGGCACATGGAAATGTTCTCACAGCTGCGTTGAACTTATTTGCAACTTCTGAAGGCACTTGTAAATGTCTTCAGAGTTATGTGGAAGTTTTTTCAAATGTCCATGAGGTTCTGATGGTTTATTGCACCATTTCAAAGTCGTATAGAACTCACTGGAGACTCACTGCAACTTCTGAAGGATCATGCAAATGTTTTCACAGTTGCGTGGAACTTATTTGCAACTTCTGAAGGCACATGCAAATGCATTCAGAGTTGCGTGGAACTTATTTGCAACTGCTGAAGGCACATGGAAATGTTCTCACAGCTGCGTTGAACTTATTTGCAACTTCTGAAGGAACTTGCAAATGCATTCAGAGCTGTGTGGGAAATATTTGCAACTTCTGAAGGCACTTGTAAATGTCTTCAGAGTTATGTGGAACTTATTTCAAATGTCAATGAGGTTCTGGTGGTTCATTGCACCATTTCAAAGTTGTATAGAACTCACTGGAGACTCACTGCAACTTCTGAAGGCACCTGCAAATGTCTTCAGAGTAGCGAAGAACTTATTTGCAACTTCTGAAGGCACATGCAAGTGCATTCAGAGTTGTGTTGAAATTATTTGCAACTTCTGAAGGCACTTGTAATTGTCTTCAGAGTTATGTGGAACTTTTTTGAATTGTTAATGAGGTCTTGGTGGTTCATTGCACCATTTCGAAGTTGTATAGAACTCACTGGAGTCTCACTGCAACTTCCGAAGGCACATGCAAATGCATTCAGAGTTGCGTGAAACTTATTTGCAACTGCTGAAGGCACATGGAAATGTTCTCACAGCTGCGTTGAACTTGTTTGCAACTTCTGAAGGAACTTGCAAATGCATTCAGAGCTGTGTGGGAAATATTTGCAACTTCTGAAGGCACTTGTAAATGTCTTCAGAGTTATGTGGAACTTATTTGAAATGTCACTGAGGTTTCGGTGGTTCATTGCACCATTTCAAAGTTGTATAGAACTCACTGGAGACTCACTGCAACTTTTGAACTCTCATCAAATGTTCTCACAGTTGCGTGGAACTTATTCGCAACTTCTGAAGGCACATGCAAATACATTCAGAGTTGCGTGGAACTTATTTGCAACTTCTGAAGGCACATGCAAATGCACTCAGAGTTGTGTTGAGTTTATTTGCAACTTCTGAAGGCACATGGAAATGTTCTCACAGCTGCGTTGAACTTATTTGCAACTTCTGAAGGCACTTGTAAATGTCTTCAGAGTTATGTGGAAGTTTTTTCAACTGTCCATGAGGTTCTGATGGTTCATTGCACCTTTTCAAAGTTGTATAGAACTCACTGGAGACTCACTGCAACTTCTGAAGGCACCTGCAAATGCATTCAGAGTTGCGTGGAACTTATTTGCAACTGCTGAAGGCACATGGAAATGTTCTCACAGCTGCGTTGAACTTGTTTGCAACTTCTGAAGGAACTTGCAAATGCATTCAGAGCTGTGTGCAGAAATATTTGCAACTTCTGAAGGCACTTGTAAATGTCTTCAGAGTTATGTGGAACTTTTTTCAAATGTCAATGAGGTTTTGGTGGTTCATTGCACCATTTCAAAGTTGTATAGAACTCACTGGAGACTCACTGCAACTTTTGAACTCTCATCAAATGTTCTCACAGTTGCGTGGAACTTATTCGCAACTTCTGAAGGCACATGCAAATGCATTCAGAGTTGCGTGGAACTTATTTGCAACTTCTGAAGGCACATGGAAATGTTCTCACAGCTGCGTTGAACTTATTTGCAACTTCTGAAGGAACAGGGAAATGCATTATGAGCTGTGTGGGAAATACTTGCAACTTTTGAAGGCACTTGTAAATGTCTTCAGAGTTATGTGGAAGTTTTTTCAAATGTCCATGAGGTTCTGATGGTTCATTGCACCATTTCAAAGTTGTATAGAACTCACTGGAGACTCACTGCAACTTCTGAAGGCACCTGCAAATGCATTCAGAGTTGCGTAGAACTTATTTGCAACTGCTGAAGGCACATGGAAATGTTCTCACAGCTGCGTTGAACTTGTTTGCAACTTCTGAAGGAACTTGCAAATGCATTCATAGCTGTGTGCGAAATATTTGCTACTTCTGAAGGCACTTGTAAATGTCTTCAGAGTTATGTGGAACTTTTTTCAAATGTCAATGAGGTTTTGGTGGTTCATTGCACCATTTCAAAGTTGTATAGAACTCACTGGAGACTCACTGCAACTTTTGAACTCTCATCAAATGTTCTCACAGTTGCGTGGAACTTATTCGCAACTTCTGAAGGCACATGCAAATGCATTCAGAGTTGCGTGGAACTTATTTGCGAGATCTGAAGGCATATGCAAATGCATTCAGAGTTGTGTTGAATTTATTTGCAACTTCTAAAGGCACATGGAAATGTTCTCACAGCTGCGTTGAACTTATTTGCAACTTCTGAAGGAACTTGCAAATGCATTCAGAGCTGTGTGGGAAATATTTGCAACTTCTGAAGGCACTTGTAAATGTCTTCAGAGTTATGTGGAAGTTTTTTCAAATGTCCATGAGGTTCTGATGGTTCATTGCACCATTTCAAAGTTGTATAGAACTCACTGGAGACTCACTGCAACTTCTGAAGGCACCTGCAAATGTCTTTAGAGTAGCGTAGAACTTATTTGCAACTTCTAAAGGCACATGCAAATGCATTCAGAGTTGCGTGGAACTTATTTGCAACTGCTGAAGGCACATGGAAATGTTCTCACAGCTGCGTTGAACTTATTTGCAACTTCTGAAGGAACTTGCAAATGCATTTAGAGCTGTGTGGGAAATATTTGCAACTTCTGAAGTCACTTGTAAATGTCTTAAGAGTTATGTGGAAGTTTTTTCAAATGTCCATGAGGTTCTGGTGGTTCATTGCACCATTTACCATTTCAAAGTTGTATAGAAGTCACTGGAGACTCACTGCAACTTCTGAAGGCACCTGCAAATGTCTTCAGAGTAGCGTGGAACTTATTCGCAACTTCTGAAGGCACTTGTAAATGTCTTCAGAGTTATGTGGAACTTATTTGCAACTGCTGAAGGCACATGGAAATGTTCTCACAGCTGCGTTGAACTTATTTGCAACTTCTGAAGGCACTTGTAAATGTCTTCAGAGTTATGTGGAAGTTTTTTCAAATGTCCATGAGGTTCTGATGGTTTATTGCACCATTTCAAAGTCGTATAGAACTCACTGGAGACTCACTGCAACTTCTGAAGGATCATGCAAATGTTTTCACAGTTGCGTGGAACTTATTTGCAACTTCTGAAGGCACATGCAAATGCATTCAGAGTTGCGTGGAACATATTTGCAACTGCTGAAGGCACATGGAAATGTTCTCACAGCTGCGTTGAACTTATTTGCAACTTCTGAAGGAACTTGCAAATGCATTCAGAGCTGTGTGGGATTGCAACTTCTGAAGGCACTTGTAAATGTCTTCAGAGTTATGTGGAACTTATTTCAAATGTCAATGAGGTTCTGGTGGTTCATTGCACCATTTCAAAGTTGTATAGAACTCACTGGAGACTCACTGCAACTTATGAAGGCACCTGCAAATGTCTTCAGAGTAAAGAACTTATTTGCAACTTTTGAAGGCACATGCAAGTGCATTCAGAGTTGTGTTGAAATTATTTGCAACTTCTGAAGGCACTTGTAATTGTCTTCAGAGTTATGTGGAACTTTTTTGAATTGTTAATGAGGTCTTGGTGGTTCATTGCACCATTTCGAAGTTGTATAGAACTCACTGGAGTCTCACTGCAACTTCCGAAGGCACATGCAAATGCATTCAGAGTTGCGTGAAACTTATTTGCAACTGCTGAAGGCACATGGAAATGTTCTCACAGCTGCGTTGAACTTGTTTGCAACTTCTGAAGGAACTTGCAAATGCATTCAGAGCTGTGTGGGAAATATTTGCAACTTTTGAAGGCACTTGTAAATGTCTTCAGAGTTATGTGGAACTTATTTGAAATGTCACTGAGGTTTTGGTGGTTCATTGCACCATTTCAAAGTTGTATAGAACTCACTGGAGACTCACTGCAACTTTTGAACTCTCATCAAATGTTCTCACAGTTGCGTGGAACTTATTCGCAACTTCTGAAGGCACATGCAAATGCATTCAGAGTTGCGTGGAACTTATTTGCAACTTCTGAAGGCACATGCAAATGCACTCAGAGTTGTGTTGAGTTTATTTGCAACTTCTGAAGGCACATGGAAATGTTCTCACAGCTGCGTTGAACTTATTTGCAACTTCTGAAGGCACTTGTAAATGTCTTCAGAGTTATGTGGAAGTTTTTTCAACTGTCCATGAGGTTCTGATGGTTCATTGCACCTTTTCAAAGTTGTATAGAACTCACTGGAGACTCACTGCAACTTCTGAAGGCACCTGCAAATGCATTCAGAGTTGCGTGGAACTTATTTGCAACTGCTGAAGGCACATGGAAATGTTCTCACAGCTGCGTTGAACTTGTTTGCAACTTCTGAAGGAACTTGCAAATGCATTCAGAGCTGTGTGCGAAATATTTGCAACTTCTGAAGGCACTTGTAAATGTCTTCAGAGTTATGTGGAACTTTTTTCAAATGTCAATGAGGTTTTGGTGGTTCATTGCACCATTTCAAAGTTGTATAGAACTCACTGGAGACTCACTGCAACTTTTGAACTCTCATCAAATGTTCTCACAGTTGCGTGGAACTTATTCGCAACTTCTGAAGGCACATGCAAATGCATTCAGAGTTGCGTGGAACTTATTTGCAACTTCTGAAGGCACATGGAAATGTTCTCACAGCTGCGTTGAACTTATTTGCAACTTCTGAAGGAACTGGGAAATGCATTCTGAGCTGTGTGGGAAATACTTGCAACTTTTGAAGGCACTTGTAAATGTCTTCAGAGTTATGTGGAAGTTTTTTCAAATGTCCATGAGGTTCTGATGGTTCATTGCACCATTTCAAAGTTGTATAGAACTCACTGGAGACTCACTGCAACTTCTGAAGGCACCTGCAAATGCATTCAGAGTTGCGTAGAACTTATTTGCAACTGCTGAAGGCACATGGAAATGTTCTCACAGCTGCGTTGAACTTGTTTGCAACTTCTGAAGGAACTTGCAAATGCATTCATAGCTGTGTGCGAAATATTTGCTACTTCTGAAGGCACTTGTAAATGTCTTCAGAGTTATGTGGAACTTTTTTCAAATGTCAATGAGGTTTTGGTGGTTCATTGCACCATTTCAAAGTTGTATAGAACTCACTGGAGACTCACTGCAACTTTTGAACTCTCATCAAATGTTCTCACAGTTGCGTGGAACTTATTCGCAACTTCTGAAGGCACATGCAAATGCATTCAGAGTTGCGTGGAACTTATTTGCGAGATCTGAAGGCATATGCAAATGCATTCAGAGTTGTGTTGAATTTATTTGCAACTTCTAAAGGCACATGGAAATGTTCTCACAGCTGCGTTGAACTTATTTGCAACTTCTGAAGGAACTTGCAAATGCATTTAGAGCTGTGTGGGAAATATTTGCAACTTCTGAAGGCACTTGTAAATGTCTTCAGAGTTATGTGGAACTTATTTGAAATGTCAATGAGGTTCTGGTGGCTCATTGCAGTTTTTCAAAGTTGTGTAGAACTCATTGGAGACTCACTGCAACTTCTGAAGGTTCATGCAAATGTTTTCACAGTTGCGTGGAACTTATTTGCAACTTTTGAAGGTTCATGCAAATGTTCTCACGGTTGCGTGGAACTTATTCGCAACTTCTGAAGGCACATACTAATGCATTCAGAGCTGTGTGGGAAATATTTGCAACTTCTGAAGGCACTTGTAAATGTCTTCAGAGTTTATGTGGAAGTTTTTTTCAAATGTCAATAAGGTTCTGGTGGTTCATTGCACCGTTTCAATGTTGTATAGAACTTACTGGAGACTCACTGCAACTTCTGAACGCACCTGCAAATGTCTGCAGAGTTGCGTGGAACTTATTCGCAACTTCTGAAGGAACATGCAAATGCATTCAGAGTTGTGTTGAAACTATTTGCAACTTCTGAAGGTACTTGTAATTGTCTTCAGAGTTATGTGGAACTTTTTTGAATTGTCAATGAGGTCTTGGTGGTTCATTGCACCATTTCGAAGTTGTATAGAACTCACTGGAGACTCACTGCAACTTTTGAACTCTCATCAAATGTTCTCACAGTTGCGTGGAACTTATTCGCAACTTCTGAAGGCACATGCGAATGCATTCAGAGTTGCGTGGAACTTATTTGCAAGATCTGAAGGCACATGCAAATGCATTCAGAGTTGTGTTGAAACTATTTGCAACTTCTGAAGGTACTTGTAATTGTCTTCAGAGTTATGTGGAACTTTTTTGAATTGTCAATGAGGTCTTGGTGGTTCATTGCACCATTTCGAAGTTGTATAGAACTCACTGGAGACTCACTGCAACTTTTGAACTCTCATCAAATGTTCTCACAGTTGCGTGGAACTTATTCGCAACTTCTGAAGGCACATGCAAATGCATTCAGAGTTGCGTGGAACTTATTTGTAACTGCTGAAGGCACATGGAAATGTTCTCACAGCTGCGTTGAACTTGTTTGCAACTTCTGAAGGAACTTGCAAATGCATTCAGAGCTGTGTGCGAAATATTTGCAACTTCTGAAGGCACTTGTAAATGTCTTCAGAGTTATGTGGAACTTTTTTCAAATGTCAATGAGGTCTTGGTGGTTCATTGCACCATTTCGAAGTTGTATAGAACTCACTGGAGACTCACCGCAACTTTTGAACTCTCATCAAATGTTCTCACAGTTGCGTGGAACTTATTCGCAACTTCTGAAGGCACATGCAAATGCATTCAGAGTTGCGTGGAACTTATTTGCAACTTCTGAAGGCACATGGAAATGTTCTCACAGCTGCGTTGAACTTATTTGCAACTTCTGAAGGAACTGGGAAATGCATTCTGAGCTGTGTGGGAAATATTTGCTACTTCTGAAGGCACTTGTAAATGTCTTCAGAGTTATGTGGAACTTTTTTCAAATGTCAATGAGGTTTTGGTGGTTCATTGCACCATTTCAAAGTTGTATAGAACTCACTGGAGACTCACTGCAACTTCTGAAGGCACCTGCAAATGCATTCAGAGTTGTGTTGAATTTATTTGCAACTTCTAAAGGCACATGGAAATGTTCTCACAGCTGCGTTGAACTTATTTGCAACTTCTGAAGGAACTTGCAAATGCATTCAGAGCTGTGTGGGAAATATTTGCAACTTCTGAAGGCACTTGGAAATGTCTTCAGAGTTATGTGGAAGTTTTTTCAAATGTCCATGAGGTTCTGATGGTTCATTGCACCATTTCAAAGTTGTATAGAACTCACTGGAGACTCACTGCAACTTCTGAAGGCTCCTGCAAATGTCTTTAGAGTAGCGTAGAACTTATTTGCAACTTCTAAAGGCACATGCAAATGCATTCAGAGTTGCGTGGAACTTATTTGCAACTGCTGAAGGCACATGGAAATGTTCTCACAGCTGCGTTGAACTTATTTGCAACTTTTGAAGGAACTTGCAAATGCATTTAGAGCTGTGTGGGAAATATTTGCACCTTCTGAAGGCACTTGTAAATGTCTTCAGAGTTATGTGGAACTTATTTGAAATGTCAATGAGGTTCTGGTGGCTCATTGCAGTTTTTCAAAGTTGTGTAGAACTCATTGAAGACTCACTGCAACTTCTGAAGGTTCATGCAAATGTTTTCACAGTTGCGTGGAACTTATTTGCAACTTTTGAAGGTTCATGCAAATGTTCTCACGGTTGCGTGGAACTTGTTTGCAACTTCTGAAGGAACTTGCAAATGCATTCATAGTTGTGTGCGAAATATTTGCTACTTCTGAAGGCACTTGTAAATGTCTTCAGAGTTATGTGGAACTTTTTTCAAATGTCAATGAGGTTTTGGTGGTTCATTGCACCATTTCAAAGTTGTATAGAACTCACTGGAGACTCACTGCAACTTTTGAACTCTCATCAAATGTTCTCACAGTTGCGTGGAACTTATTCGCAACTTCTGAAGGCACATGCAAATGCATTCAGAGTTGCGTGGAACTTATTTGCGAGATCTGAAGGCATATGCAAATGCATTCAGAGTTGTGTTGAATTTATTTGCAACTTCTAAAGGCACATGGAAATGTTCTCACAGCTGCGTTGAACTTATTTGCAACTTCTGAAGGAACTTGCAAATGCATTCAGAGCTGTGTGGGAAATATTTGCAACTTCTGAAGGCACTTGTAAATGTCTTCAGAGTTATGTGGAAGTTTTTTCAAATGTCCATGAGGTTCTGATGGTTCATTGCACCATTTCAAAGTTGTATAGAACTCACTGGAGACTCACTGCAACTTCTGAAGGCACCTGCAAATGTCTTTAGAGTAGCGTAGAACTTATTTGCAACTTCTAAAGGCACATGCAAATGCATTCAGAGTTGCGTGGAACTTATTTGCAACTGCTGAAGGCACATGGAAATGTTCTCACAGCTGCGTTGAACTTATTTGCAACTTCTGAAGGAACTTGCAAATGCATTTAGAGCTGTGTGGGAAATATTTGCAACTTCTGAAGGCACTTGTAAATGTCTTCAGAGCTATGTGGAACTTATTTGAAATGTCAATGAGGTTCTGGTGGCTCATTGCAGTTTTTCAAAGTTGTGTAGAACTCATTGGAGACTCACTGCAACTTCTGAAGGTTCATGCAAATGTTTTCACAGTTGCGTGGAACTTATTTGCAACTTTTGAAGGTTCATGCAAATGTTCTCACGGTTGCGTGGAACTTATTCGCAACTTCTGAAGGCACATACTAATGCATTCAGAGCTGTGTGGGAAATATTTGCAACTTCTGAAGGCACTTGTAAATGTCTTCAGAGTTTATGTGGAAGTTTTTTTCAAATGTCAATAAGGTTCTGGTGGTTCATTGCACCGTTTCAATGTTGTATAGAACTTACTGGAGACTCACTGCAACTTCTGAACGCACCTGCAAATGTCTGCAGAGTTGCGTGGAACTTATTCGCAACTTCTGAAGGAACATGCAAATGCATTCAGAGTTGTGTTGAAACTATTTGCAACTTCTGAAGGTACTTGTAATTGTCTTCAGAGTTATGTGGAACTTTTTTGAATTGTCAATGAGGTCTTGGTGGTTCATTGCACCATTTCGAAGTTGTATAGAACTCACTGGAGACTCACTGCAACTTTTGAACTCTCATCAAATGTTCTCACAGTTGCGTGGAACTTATTCGCAACTTCTGAAGGCACATGCGAATGCATTCAGAGTTGCGTGGAACTTATTTGCAAGATCTGAAGGCACATGCAAATGCATTCAGAGTTGTGTTGAAACTATTTGCAACTTCTGAAGGTACTTGTAATTATCTTCAGAGTTATGTGGAACTTTTTCGAATTGTCAATGAGGTCTTGGTGGTTCATTGCACCATTTCGAAGTTGTATAGCACTCACTGGAGACTCACTGCAACTTTTGAACTCTCATCAAATGTTCTCACAGTTGCGTGGAACTTATTCGCAACTTCTGAAGGCACATGCAAATGCATTCAGAGTTGCGTGGAACTTATTTGTAACTGCTGAAGGCACATGGAAATGTTCTCACAGCTGCGTTGAACTTGTTTGCAACTTCTGAAGAAACTTGCAAATGCATTCAGAGCTGTGTGCGAAATATTTGCAACTTCTGAAGGCACTTGTAAATGTCTTCAGAGTTATGTGGAACTTTTTTCAAATGTCAATGAGGTCTTGGTGGTTCATTGCACCATTTCGAAGTTGTATAGAAATCACTGGAGACTCACTGCAACTTTTGAACTCTCATCAAATGTTCTCACAGTTGCGTGGAACTTATTCGCAACTTCTGAAGGCACATGCAAATGCATTCAGAGTTGCGTGGAACTTATTTGCAACTTCTGAAGGCACATGGAAATGTTCTCACAGCTGCGTTGAATTATTTGCAACTTCTGAAGGAACTGGGAAATGCATTCTGAGCTGTGTGGGAAATATTTGCTACTTCTGAAGGCACTTGTAAATGTCTTCAGAGTTATGTGGAACTTTTTTCAAATGTCAATGAGGTTTTGGTGGTTCATTGCACCATTTCAAAGTTGTATAGAACTCACTGGAGACTCACTGCAACTTCTGAAGGCACCTGCAAATGCATTCAGAGTTGTGTTGAATTTATTTGCAACTTCTAAAGGCACATGGAAATGTTCTCACAGCTGCGTTGAACTTATTTGCAACTTCCGAAGGAACTTGCAAATGCATTCAGAGCTGTGTGGGAAATATTTGCAACTTCTGAAGGCACTTGGAAATGTCTTCAGAGTTATGTGGAAGTTTTTTCAAATGTCCATGAGGTTCTGATGGTTCATTGCACCATTTCAAAGTTGTATAGAACTCACTGGAGACTCACTGCAACTTCTGAAGGCACCTGCAAATGTCTTTAGAGTAGCGTAGAACTTATTTGCAACTTCTAAAGGCACATGCAAATGCATTCAGAGTTGCGTTGAACTTATTTGCAACTTCTGAAGGAACTTGCAAATGCATTTAGAGCTGTGTGGGAAATATTTGCACCTTCTGAAGGCACTTGTAAATGTCTTCAGAGTTATGTGGAACTTATTTGAAATGTCAATGAGGTTCTGGTGGCTCATTGCAGATTTTCAAAGTTGTGTAGAACTCATTGAAGAATCACTGCAACTTTTGAAGGCTCATGCAAATGTTCTCACGGTTGCGTGGAACTTATTTGCAACTTTTAAAGGCTCATGCAAATGTTCTCACGGTTGCGTGGAACTTATTTGCAACTTCTGAAGGCACATACTAATGCATTCAGAGCTGTGTGGGAAATATTTGCAACTTCTGAAGTCACTTGTAAATTTCTTCAGAGTTTATGTGGAAGTTTTTTTCAAATGTCAATAAGGTTCTGGTGGTTCATTGCACCGTTTCAATGTTGTATAGAACTTACTGGAGACTCACTGCAACTTCTGAACGCACCTGCAAATGTCTGCAGAGTTGCGTGGAACTTATTCGCAACTTCTGAAGGAACATGCAAATGCATTCAAAGTTGTGTTGAAACTATTTGCAACTTCTGAAGGTACTTGTAATTGTCTTCAGAGTTATGTGGAACTTTTTTGAATTGTCAATGAGGTCTTGGTGGTTCATTGCACCATTTCGAAGTTGTATAGAACTCACTGGAGACTCACTGCAACATTTGAACTCTCATCAAATGTTCTCACAGTTGCGTGGAACTTATTTCGCAACTTCTGAAGGCACATGCGAATGCATTCAGAGTTGCGTGGAACTTATTTGCAAGATCTGAAGGCACATGCAAATGCATTCAGAGTTGTGTTGAAACTATTTGCAACTTCTGAAGGTACTTGTAATTGTCTTCAGAGTTATGTGGAACTTTTTTGAATTGTCAATGAGGTCTTGGTGGTTCATTGCACCATTTCGAAGTTGTATAGAACTCACTGGAGACTCACTGCAACTTTTGAACTCTCATCAAATGTTCTCACAGTTGCGTGGAACTTATTCGCAACTTCTGAAGGCACATGCAAATGCATTCAGAGTTGCGTGGAACTTATTTGTAACTGCTGAAGGCACATGGAAATGTTCTCACAGCTGCGTTGAACTTGTTTGCAACTTCTGAAGGAACTTGCAAATGCATTCAGAGCTGTGTGCGAAATATTTGCAACTTCTGAAGGCACTTGTAAATGTCTTCAGAGTTATGTGGAACTTTTTTCAAATGTCAATGAGGTCTTGGTGGTTCATTGCACCATTTCGAAGTTGTATAGAACTCACTGGAGACTCACTGCAACTTTTGAACTCTCATCAAATGTTCTCACAGTTGCGTGGAACTTATTCGCAACTTCTGAAGGCACATGCAAATGCATTCAGAGTTGCGTGGAACTTATTTGCAACTTCTGAAGGCACATGGAAATGTTCTCACAGCTGCGTTGAACTTATTTGCAACTTCTGAAGGAACTGGGAAATGCATTCTGAGCTGTGTGGGAAATATTTGCTACTTCTGAAGGCACTTGTAAATGTCTTCAGAGTTATGTGGAACTTTTTTCAAATGTCAATGAGGTTTTGGTGGTTCATTGCACCATTTCAAAGTTGTATAGAACTCACTGGAGACTCACTGCAACTTCTGAAGGCACCTGCAAATGCATTCAGAGTTGCGTGGAACTTATTTGCAACTGCTGAAGGCACATGGAAATGTTCTCACAGCTGCGTTGAACTTGTTTGCAACTTCTGAAGGAACTTGCAAATGCATTCAGAGCTGTGTGCGAAATATTTGCTACTTCTGAAGGCACTTGTAAATGTCTTCAGAGTTATGTGGAACTTTTTTCAAATGTCAATGAGGTTTTGGTGGTTCATTGCACCATTTCAAAGGTGTATAGAACTCACTGGAGACTCACTGCAACTTTTGAACTCTCATCAAATGTTCTCACAGTTGCGTGGAACTTATTCGCAACTTCTGAAGGCACATGCAAATGCATTCAGAGTTGTGTTGAATTTATTTGCAACTTCTGAAGGCACATGGAAATGTTCTCACAGCTGCGTTGAACTTATTTGCAACTTCTGAAGGAACTTGCAAATGCATTCAGAGCTGTGTGGGAAATATTTGCAACTTCTGAAGGCACTTGTAAATGTCTTCAGAGTTATGTGGAAGTTTTTTCAAATATCCATGAGGTTCTGATGGTTCATTGCACCATTTCAAAGTTGTATAGAACTCACTGGAGACTCACTGCAACTTCTGAAGGCACCTGCAAATGTATTTAGAGTAGCGTAGAACTTATTTGCAACTTCTAAATGCACATGCAAATGCATTCAGAGTTGCGTGGAACTTATTTGCAACTGCTGAAGGCACATGGAAATGTTCTCACAGCTGCGTTGAACTTATTTGCAACTTCTGAAGGAACTTGCAAATGCATTTAGAGCTGTGTGGGAAATATTTGCAACTTCTGAAGGCACTTGTAAATGTCTTCAGAGTTATGTGGAACTTATTTGAAATGTCAATGAGGTTCTGGTGGCTCATTGCAGTTTTTCAAAGTTGTGTAGAACTCATTGGAGACTCACTGCAACTTTTGAACTCTCATCAAATGTTCTCACAGTTGCGTGGAACTTATTCGCAACTTCTGAAGGCACATGCAAATGCATTCAGAGTTGCGTGGAACTTATTTGCAACTTCTGAAGGCACATGGAAATGTTCTCACAGCTGCGTTGAACTTATTTGCAACTTCTGAAGGAACTGGGAAATGCATTCTGAGCTGTGTGGGAAATACTTGCAACTTTTGAAGGCACTTGTAAATGTCTTCAGAGTTATGTGGAAGTTTTTTCAAATGTCCATGAGGTTCTGATGGTTCATTGCACCATTTCAAAGTTGTATAGAACTCACTGGAGACTCACTGCAACTTCTGAAGGCACCTGCAAATGCATTCAGAGTTGCGTGGAACTTATTTGCAACTGCTGAAGGCACATGGAAATGTTCTCACAGCTGCGTTGAACTTTTTTGCAACTTCTGAAGGAACTTGCAAATGCATTCAGAGCTGTGTGCGAAATATTTGCTACTTCTGAAGGCACTTGTAAATGTCTTCAGAGTTATGTGGAACTTTTTTCAAATGTCAATGAGGTTTTGGTGGTTCATTGCACCATTTCAAAGTTGTATAGAACTCACTGGAGACTCACTGCAACTTTTGAACTCTCATCAAATGTTCTCACAGTTGCGTGGAACTTATTCGCAACTTCTGAAGGCACATGCAAATGCATTCAGAGTTGCGTGGAACTTATTTGCGAGATCTGAAGGCACATGCAAAAGCATTCAGAGTTGTGTTGAATTTATTTGCAACTTCTGAAGGCACATGGAAATGTTCTCACAGCTGCGTTGAACTTATTTGCAACTTCTGAAGGAACTTGCAAATGCATTCAGAGCTGTGTGGGAAATATTTGCAACTTCTGAAGGCACTTGTAAATGTCTTCAGAGTTATGTGGAAGTTTTTTCAAATGTCCATGAGGTTCTGATGGTTCATTGCACCATTTCAAAGTTGTATAGAACTCACTGGAGACTCACTGCAACTTCTGAAGGCACCTGCAAATGTCTTTAGAGTAGCGTAGAACTTATTTGCAACTTCTAAAGGCACATGCAAATGCATTCAGAGTTGCGTGGAACTTATTTGCAACTGCTGAAGGCACATGGAAATGTTCTCACAGCTGCGTTGAACTTATTTGCAACTTCTGAAGGAACTTGCAAATGCATTTAGAGCTGTGTGGGAAATATTTGCAACTTTTGAAGGCACTTGTAAATGTCTTCAGAGTTATGTGGAACTTATTTGAAATGTCAATGAGGTTCTGGTGGCTCATTGCAGTTTTTCAAAGTTGTGTAGAACTCATTGGAGACTCACTGCAACTTCTGAAGGTTCATGCAAATGTTTTCACAGTTGCGTTTAACTTATTTGCAACTTTTGAAGGTTCATGCAAATGTTCTCACGGTTGCGTGGAACTTATTCGCAACTTCTGAAGGCACATACTAATGCATTCAGAGCTGTGTGGGAAATATTTGCAACTTCTGAAGGCACTTGTAAATGTCTTCAGAGTTATGTGGAAGCTTTTTTCAAATGTCAATAAGGTTCTGGTGGTTCATTGCACCATTTCAATGTTGTATAGAACTTACTGGAGACTCACTGCAACTTCTGAACGCACCTGCAAATGTCTGCAGAGTTGCGTGGAACTTATTCGCAACTTCTGAAGGAACATGCAAATGCATTCAGAGTTGTGTTGAAACTATTTGCAACTTCTGAAGGTACTTGTAATTGTCTTCAGAGTTATGTGGAACTTTTTTGAATTGTCAATGAGGTCTTGGTGGTTCATTGCACCATTTCGAAGTTGTATAGAACTCACTGGAGACTCACTGCAACTTTTGAACTCTCATCAAATGTTCTCACAGTTGCGTGGAACTTATTCGCAACTTCTGAAGGCACATGCAAATGCATTCAGAGTTGCGTGGAACTTATTTGCAAGATCTGAAGGCACATGCAAATGCATTCAGAGTTGTGTTGAAACTATTTGCAACTTCTGAAGGTACTTGTAATTGTCTTCAGAGTTATGTGGAACTTTTTTGAATTGTCAATGAGGTCTTGGTGGTTCATTGCACCATTTCGAAGTTGTATAGAACTCACTGGAGACTCACTGCAACTTTTGAACTCTCATCAAATGTTCTCACAGTTGCGTGGAACTTATTCGCAACTTCTGAAGGCACATGCAAATGCATT
This sequence comes from Trissonchulus sp. WLG1_4, assembly GCA_030248245.1. Taxonomy (NCBI): domain Eukaryota; kingdom Metazoa; phylum Nematoda; class Enoplea; order Enoplida; family Ironidae; genus Trissonchulus; species Trissonchulus sp. WLG1_4. The sequence goes on from JASANF010008734.1 coordinate 30,406, forward strand.
CAGAGTTGCGTGGAACTTATTTGTAACTGCTGAAGGCACATGGAAATGTTCTCACAGCTGCGTTGAACTTGTTTGCAACTTCTGAAGGAACTTGCAATTGCATTCAGAGCTGTGTGGGAAATATTTGCAACTTCTGAAGGCACTTGTCTTCAGAGTTATGTGGAACTTTTTTCAAATGTCAATGAGGTTTTGGTGGTTCATTGCACCATTTCAAAGTTGTATAGAACTCACTGGAGACTCACTGCAACTTCTGAAGGCACCTGCAAATGTCTTTAGAGTAGCGTAGAACTTATTTGCAACTTCTAAAGGCACATGCAAATGCATTCAGAGTTGCGTGGAACTTATTTGCAACTGCTGAAGGCACATGGAAATGTTCTCACAGCTGCGTTGAACTTATTTGCAACTTCTGAAGGAACTTGCAAATGCATTTAGAGCTGTGTGGGAAATATTTGCAACTTTTGAAGGCACTTGTAAATGTCTTCAGAGTTATGTGGAACTTATTTGAAATGTCAATGAGGTTCTGGTGGCTCATTGCAGTTTTTCAAAGTTGTGTAGAACTCATTGGAGACTCACTGCAACTTCTGAAGGTTCATGCAAATGTTTTCACAGTTGCGTTTAACTTATTTGCAACTTTTGAAGGTTCATGCAAATGTTCTCACGGTTGCGTGGAACTTATTCGCAACTTCTGAAGGCACATACTAATGCATTCAGAGCTGTGTGGGAAATATTTGCAACTTCTGAAGGCACTTGTAAATGTCTTCAGAGTTATGTGGAAGCTTTTTTCAAATGTCAATAAGGTTCTGGTGGTTCATTGCACCATTTCAATGTTGTATAGAACTTACTGGAGACTCACTGCAACTTCTGAACGCACCTGCAAATGTCTGCAGAGTTGCGTGGAACTTATTCGCAACTTCTGAAGGAACATGCAAATGCATTCAGAGTTGTGTTGAAACTATTTGCAACTTCTGAAGGTACTTGTAATTGTCTTCAGAGTTATGTGGAACTTTTTTTGAATTGTCAATGAGGTCTTGGTGGTTCATTGCACCATTTCGAAGTTGTATAGAACTCACTGGAGACTCACTGCAACTTTTGAACTCTCATCAAATGTTCTCACAGTTGCGTGGAACTTATTCACAACTTCTGAAGGCACATGCAAATGCATTCAGAGTTGCGTGGAACTTATTTGCAAGATCTGAAGGCACATGCAAATGCATTCAGAGTTGTGTTGAAACTATTTGCAACTTCTGAAGGTACTTGTAATTGTCTTCAGAGTTATGTGGAACTTTTTTGAATTGTCAATGAGGTCTTGGTGGTTCATTGCACCATTTCGAAGTTGTATAGAACTCACTGGAGACTCACTGCAACTTTTGAACTCTCATCAAATGTTCTCACAGTTGCGTGGAACTTATTCGCAACTTCTGAAGGCACATGCAAATGCATTCAGAGTTGCGTGGAACTTATTTGTAACTGCTGAAGGCACATAGAAATGTTCTCACAGCTGCGTTGAACTTGTTTGCAACTTCTGAAGGAACTTGCAATTGCATTCAGAGCTGTGTGGGAAATATTTGCAACTTCTGAAGGCACTTGTCTTCAGAGTTATGTGGAACTTTTTTCAAATGTCAATGAGGTTTTGGTGGTTCATTGCACCATTTCAAAGTTGTATAGAACTCACTGGAGACTCACTGCAACTTCTGAAGGCACCTGCAAATGTCTTTAGAGTAGCGTAGAACTTATTTGCAACTTCTAAAGGCACATGCAAATGCATTCAGAGTTGCGTGGAACTTATTTGCAACTGCTGAAGGCACATGGAAATGTTCTCACAGCTGCGTTGAACTTATTTGCAACTTCTGAAGGAACTTGCAAATGCATTTAGAGCTGTGTGGGAAATATTTGCAACTTTTGAAGGCACTTGTAAATGTCTTCAGAGTTATGTGGAACTTATTTGAAATGTCAATGAGGTTCTGGTGGCTCATTGCAGTTTTTCAAAGTTGTGTAGAACTCATTGGAGACTCACTGCAACTTCTGAAGGTTCATGCAAATGTTTTCACAGTTGCGTTTAACTTATTTGCAACTTTTGAAGGTTCATGCAAATGTTCTCACGGTTGCGTGGAACTTATTCGCAACTTCTGAAGGCACATACTAATGCATTCAGAGCTGTGTGGGAAATATTTGCAACTTCTGAAGGCACTTGTAAATGTCTTCAGAGTTATGTGGAAGCTTTTTTCAAATGTCAATAAGGTTCTGGTGGTTCATTGCACCATTTCAATGTTGTATAGAACTTACTGGAGACTCACTGCAACTTCTGAACGCACCTGCAAATGTCTGCAGAGTTGCGTGGAACTTATTCGCAACTTCTGAAGGAACATGCAAATGCATTCAGAGTTGTGTTGAAACTATTTGCAACTTCTGAAGGTACTTGTAATTGTCTTCAGAGTTATGTGGAACATTTTTTGAATTGTCAATGAGGTCTTGGTGGTTCATTGCACCATTTCGAAGTTGTATAGAACTCACTGGAGACTCACTGCAACTTTTGAACTCTCATCAAATGTTCTCACAGTTGCGTGGAACTTATTCGCAACTTCTGAAGGCACATGCAAATGCATTCAGAGTTGCGTGGAACTTATTTGCAAGATCTGAAGGCACATGCAAATGCATTCAGAGTTGTGTTGAAACTATTGCAACTTCTGAAGGTACTTGTAATTGTCTTCAGAGTTATGTGGAACTTTTTTGAATTGTCAATGAGGTCTTGGTGGTTCATTGCACCATTTCGAAGTTGTATAGAACTCACTGGAGACTCACTGCAACTTTTGAACTCTCATCAAATGTTCTCACAGTTGCGTGGAACTTATTCGCAACTTCTGAAGGCACATGCAAATGCATTCAGAGTTGCGTGGAACTTATTTGTAACTGCTGAAGGCACATGGAAATGTTCTCACAGCTGCGTTGAACTTGTTTGCAACTTCTGAAGGAACTTGCAATTGCATTCAGAGCTGTGTGGGAAATATTTGCAACTTCTGAAGGCACTTGTCTTCAGAGTTATGTGGAACTTTTTTCAAATGTCAATGAGGTTTTGGTGGTTCATTGCACCATTTCAAAGTTGTATAGAACTCACTGGAGACTCACTGCAACTTCTGAAGGCACCTGCAAATGTCTTTAGAGTAGCGTAGAACTTATTTGCAACTTCTAAAGGCACATGCAAATGCATTCAGAGTTGCGTGGAACTTATTTGCAACTGCTGAAGGCACATGGAAATGTTCTCACAGCTGCGTTGAACTTATTTGCAACTTCTGAAGGAACTTGCAAATGCATTTAGAGCTGTGTGGGAAATATTTGCAACTTTTGAAGGCACTTGTAAATGTCTTCAGAGTTATGTGGAACTTATTTGAAATGTCAATGAGGTTCTGGTGGCTCATTGCAGTTTTTCAAAGTTGTGTAGAACTCATTGGAGACTCACTGCAACTTCTGAAGGTTCATGCAAATGTTTTCACAGTTGCGTTTAACTTATTTGCAACTTTTGAAGGTTCATGCAAATGTTCTCACGGTTGCGTGGAACTTATTCGCAACTTCTGAAGGCACATACTAATGCATTCAGAGCTGTGTGGGAAATATTTGCAACTTCTGAAGGCACTTGTAAATGTCTTCAGAGTTATGTGGAAGCTTTTTTCAAATGTCAATAAGGTTCTGGTGGTTCATTGCACCATTTCAATGTTGTATAGAACTTACTGGAGACTCACTGCAACTTCTGAACGCACCTGCAAATGTCTGCAGAGTTGCGTGGAACTTATTCGCAACTTCTGAAGGAACATGCAAATGCATTCAGAGTTGTGTTGAAACTATTTGCAACTTCTGAAGGTACTTGTAATTGTCTTCAGAGTTATGTGGAACTTTTTTGAATTGTCAATGAGGTCTTGGTGGTTCATTGCACCATTTCGAAGTTGTATAGAACTCACTGGAGACTCACTGCAACTTTTGAACTCTCATCAAATGTTCTCACAGTTGCGTGGAACTTATTCACAACTTCTGAAGGCACATGCAAATGCATTCAGAGTTGCGTGGAACTATTTGCAAGATCTGAAGGCACATGCAAATGCATTCAGAGTTGTGTTGAAACTATTTGCAACTTCTGAAGGTACTTGTAATTGTCTTCAGAGTTATGTGGAACTTTTTTGAATTGTCAATGAGGTCTTGGTGGTTCATTGCACCATTTCGAAGTTGTATAGAACTCACTGGAGACTCACTGCAACTTTTGAACTCTCATCAAATGTTCTACAGTTGCGTGGAACTTATTCGCAACTTCTGAAGGCACATGCAAATGCATTCAGAGTTGCGTGGAACTTATTTGTAACTGCTGAAGGCACATGGAAATGTTCTCACAGCTGCGTTGAACTTGTTTGCAACTTCTGAAGGAACTTGCAATTGCATTCAGAGCTGTGTGGGAAATATTTGCAACTTCTGAAGGCACTTGTCTTCAGAGTTATGTGGAACTTTTTTCAAATGTCAATGAGGTTTTGGTGGTTCATTGCACCATTTCAAAGTTGTATAGAACTCACTGGAGACTCACTGCAACTTTTAAACTCTCATCAAATGTTCTCACAGTTGCGTGGAACTTATTCGCAACTTCTGAAGGCACATGCAAATGCATTCAGAGTTGCGTGGAACTTATTTGCAAGATCTGAAGGCACATGCAAATGCATTCAGAGTTGTGTTGAATTTATTTGCAACTTCTGAAGGCACATGGAAATGTTCTCACAGCTGCGTTGAACTTATTTGCAACTTCTGAAGGAACTTGCAAATGCATTCAGAGCTGTGTGGGAAATATTTGCAACTTCTGAAGGCACTTGTAAATGTCTTCAGAGTTATGTGGAAGTTTTTTCAAATGTCCATAAGGTTCTGATGGTTTATTGCACCATTTCAAAGTTGTATAGAACTCACTGGAGACTCACTGCAACTTCTGAAGGCACCTGCAAATGTCTTTAGAGTAGCGTGGAACTTATTTGCAACTTCTGAAGGCACCTGCAAATGCATTCAGAGTTGCGTGGAACTTATTTGCAACTGCTGAAGGCACATGGAAATGTTCTCACAGCTGCGTTGAACTTGTTTGCAACTTCTGAAGGAACTTGCAAATGCATTCAGAGCTGTGTGCGAAATATTTGCTACTTCTGAAGGCACTTGTAAATGTCTTCAGAGTTATGTGGAACTTTTTTCAAATGTCAATGAGGTTTTGGTGGTTCATTGCACCATTTCAAAGTTGTATAGAACTCACTGGAGACTCACTGCAACTTTTGAACTCTCATCAAATGTTCTCACAGTTGCGTGGAACTTATTCGCAACTTCTGAAGGCACATGCAAATGCATTCAGAGTTGCGTGGAACTTATTTGCGAGATCTGAAGGCACATGCAAATGCATTCAGAGTTGTGTTGAATTTATTTGCAACTTCTGAAGGCACATGGAAATGTTCTCACAGCTGCGTTGAACTTATTTGCAACTTCTGAAGGAACTTGCAAATGCATTCAGAGCTGTGTGGGAAATATTTGCAACTTCTGAAGGCACTTGTAAATGTCTTCAGAGTTATGTGGAAGTTTTTTCAAATGTCCATGAGGTTCTGATGGTTCATTGCACCATTTCAAAGTTGTATAGAACTCACTGGAGACTCACTGCAACTTCTGAAGGCACCTGCAAATGTCTTTAGAGTAGCGTAGAACTTATTTGCAACTTCTAAAGGCACATGCAAATGCATTCAGAGTTGCGTGGAACTTATTTGCAACTGCTGAAGGCACATGGAAATGTTCTCACAGCTGCGTTGAACTTATTTGCAACTTCTGAAGGAACTTGCAAATGCATTTAGAGCTGTGTGGGAAATATTTGCAACTTCTGAAGGCACTTGTAAATGTCTTCAGAGTTATGTGGAACTTATTTGAAATGTCAATGAGGTTCTGGTGGCTCATTGCAGTTTTTCAAAGTTGTGTAGAACTCATTGGAGACGCACTGCAACTTCTGAAGGTTCATGCAAATGTTTTCACAGTTGCGTGGAACTTATTTGCAACTTTTGAAGGTTCATGCAAATGTTCTCACGGTTGCGTGGAACTTATTCGCAACTTCTGAAGGCACATACTAATGCATTCAGAGCTGTGTGGGAAACATTTGCAACTTCTGAAGGCACTTGTAAATGTCTTCAGAGTTATGTGGAAGTTTTTTTCAAATGTCAATAAGGTTCTGGTGGTTCATTGCACCATTTCAATGTTGTATAAAACTTACTGGAGACTCACTGCAACTTCTGAACGCACCTGCAAATGTCTGCAGAGTTGCGTGGAACTTATTCGCAACTTCTGAAGGAACATGCAAATGCATTCAGAGTTGTGTTGAAACTATTTGCAACTTCTGAAGGTACTTGTAATTGTCTTCAGAGTTATGTGGAACTTTTTTGAATTGTCAATGAGGTCTTGGTGGTTCATTGCACCATTTCGAAGTTGTATAGAACTCACTGGAGACTCACTGCAACTTTTGAACTCTCATCAAATGTTCTCACAGTTGCGTGGAACTTATTCGCAACTTCTGAAGGCACATGCAAATGCATTCAGAGTTGCGTGGAACTTATTTGTAACTTCTGAACGCACCTGCAAATGTCTGCAGAGTTGCGTTGAACTTGTTTGCAACTTCTGAAGGAACTTGCAATTTTATTCAGAGCTGTGTGGGAAATATTTGCAACTTCTGAAGGCACTTGTAAATGTCTTCAGAGTTATGTGGAACTTATTTGAAATGTCAATGAGGTTCTGGTGGCTCATTGCAGTTTTTCAAAGTTGTGTAGAACTCATTGGAGACGCACTGCAACTTCTGAAGGTTCATGCAAATGTTTTCACAGTTGCGTGGAACTTATTTGCAACTTTTGAAGGTTCATGCAAATGTTCTCACGGTTGCGTGGAACTTATTCGCAACTTCTGAAGGCACATACTAATGCATTCAGAGCTGTGTGGGAAACATTTGCAACTTCTGAAGGCACTTGTAAATGTCTTCAGAGTTATGTGGAAGTTTTTTTCAAATGTCAATAAGGTTCTGGTGGTTCATTGCACCATTTCAATGTTGTATAAAACTTACTGGAGACTCACTGCAACTTCTGAACGCACCTGCAAATGTCTGCAGAGTTGTGTGGAACTTATTCGCAACTTCTGAAGGAACATGCAAATGCATTCAGAGTTGTGTTGAAACTATTTGCAACTTCTGAAGGTACTTGTAATTGTCTTCAGAGTTATGTGGAACTTTTTTGAATTGTCAATGAGGTCTTGGTGGTTCATTGCACCATTTCGAAGTTGTATAGAACTCACTGGAGACTCACTGCAACTTTTGAACTCTCATCAAATGTTCTCACAGTTGCGTGGAACTTATTCGCAACTTCTGAAGGCACATGCAAATGCATTCAGAGTTGCGTGGAACTTATTTGTAACTTCTGAACGCACCTGCAAATGTCTGCAGAGTTGCGTTGAACTTGTTTGCAACTTCTGAAGGAACTTGCAATTTTATTCAGAGCTGTGTGGGAAATATTTGCAACTTCTGAAGGCACTTGTCTTCAGAGTTATGTGGAACTTTTTTCAAATGTCAATGAGGTCTTGGTGGTTCATTGCACCATTTCGAAGTTGTATAGAACTCACTGGAGACTCACTGCAACTTTTGAACTCTCATCAAATGTTCTCACAGTTGCGTGGAACTTATTCGCAACTTCTGAAGGCACATGCAAATGCATTCAGAGTTGCGTGGAACTTATTTGCAAGATCTGAAGGCACATGCAAATGCATTCAGAGTTGTGTTGAAACTATTTGCAACTTCTGAAGGTACTTGTAATTGTCTTCAGAGTTATGTGGAACTTTTTTGAATTGTCAATGAGGTCTTGGTGGTTCATTGCACCATTTCGAAGTTGTATAGAACTCACTGGAGACTCACTGCAACTTTTGAACTCTCATCAAATGTTCTCACAGTTGCGTGGAACTTATTCGCAACTTCTGAAGGCACATGCAAATGCATTCAGAGTTGCGTGGAACTTATTTGTAACTGCTGAAGGCACATGGAAATGTTCTCACAGCTGCGTTGAACTTGTTTGCAACTTCTGAAGGAACTTGCAATTTTATTCAGAGCTGTGTGGGAAATATTTGCAACTTCTGAAGGCACTTGTCTTCAGAGTTATGTGGAACTTTTTTCAAATGTCAATGAGGTTTTGGTGGTTCATTGCACCATTTCAAAGTTGTATAGAACTCACTGGAGACTCACTGCAACTTTTAAACTCTCATCAAATGTTCTCACAGTTGCGTGGAACTTATTCGCAACTTCTGAAGGCACATGCAAATGCATTCAGAGTTGCGTGGAACTTATTTGCAAGATCTGAAGGCACATGCAAATGCATTCAGAGTTGTGTTGAATTTATTTGCAACTTCTGAAGGCACATGGAAATGTTCTCACAGCTGCGTTGAACTTATTTGCAACTTCTGAAGGAACTTGCAAATGCATTCAGAGCTGTGTGGGAAATATTTGCAACTTCTGAAGGCACTTGTAAATGTCTTCAGAGTTATGTGGAAGTTTTTTCAAATGTCCATGAGGTTCTGATGGTTTATTGCACCATTTCAAAGTTGTATAGAACTCACTGGAGACTCACTGCAACTTCTGAAGGCACCTGCAAATGTCTTTAGAGTAGCGTGGAACTTATTTGCAACTTCTAAAGGCACATGCAAATGCATTCAGAGTTGCGTGGAACTTATTTGCAACTGCTGAAGGCACATGGAAATGTTCTCACAGCTGCGTTGAACTTATTTGCAACTTCTGAAGGAACTTGCAAATGCATTTAGAGCTGTGTGGGAAATATTTGCAACTTCTGAAGGCACTTGTAAATGTCTTCAGAGTTATGTGGAACTTATTTGAAATGTCAATGAGGTTCTGGTGGCTCATTGCAGTTTTTCAAAGTTGTGTAGAAATCATTGGAGACTCACTGCAACTTCTGAAGGTTCATGCAAATGTTTTCACAGTTGCGTGGAACTTATTTGCAACTTTTGAAGGTTCATGCAAATGTTCTCACGGTTGCGTGGAACTTATTCGCAACTTCTGAAGGCACATACTAATGCATTTAGAGCTGTGTGGGAAATATTTGCAACTTCTGAAGGCACTTGTAAATGTCTTCAGAGTTAGGTGGAAGTTTTTTTCAAATGTCAATAAGGTTCTGGTGGTTCATTGCACCATTTCAATGTTGTATAGAACTTACTGGAGACTCACTGCAACTTCTGAACGCACCTGCAAATGTCTTCAGAGTTGCGTGGAACTTATTCGCAACTTCTGAAGGAACATGCAAATGCATTCAGAGATGTGTTGAAATTATTCGCAACTTCTGAAGGCACTTGTAAATGTCTTCAGAGTTATGTGGAACTTATTTCAAATGTCAATGAGGTTCTGGTGGTTCATTGCACCATTTCAAAGTTGTATACAACTCACTGGAGACTCACTGCAACTTCTGAAGGCACCTGCAAATGTCTTCAGAGTAGCGTGGAACTTATTTGCAACTTCTGAAGGCACATGCAAATGCATTCAGAGTTGTGTTGAAACTATTTGCAACTTCTGAAGGTACTTGTAATTGTCTTCAGAGTTATGTGGAACTTTTTTGAATTGTCAATGAGGTCTTGGTGGTTTATTGCACCATTTCGAAGTTGTATAGAACTCACTGGAGACTCACTGCAACTTCTGAAGGCACATGCAAATGCATTCAGAGTTGCGTGGAACTTATTTGTAACTGCTGAAGGCACATGGAAATGTTCTCACAGCTGCGTTGAACTTGTTTGCAACTTCTGAAGGAACTTGCAATTGCATTCAGAGCTGTGTGGGAAATATTTGCAACTTCTGAAGGCACTTGTCTTCAGAGTTATGTGGAACTTTTTTCAAATGTCAATGAGGTTTTGGTGGTTCATTGCACCATTTCAAAGTTGTATAGAACTCACTGGAGACTCACTGCAACTTCTGAAGGTTCATGCAAATGTTTTCACAGTTGCGTGGAACTTATTCGCAACTTCTGAAGGCACATGCAATTGCATTCAGAGTTGCGTGGAACTTATTCGCAACTGCTGAAGGCACATGGAAATGTTCTCACAGCTGCGTTGAACTTGTTTGCAACTTCTGAAGGAACTTGCAAATGCATTCAGAGCTGTGTGGGAAATATTTGCAACTTCTGAAGGCACTTGTAAATGTCTTCAGAGTTATGTGGAACTTATTTGAAATGTCAATGAGGTTCTGGTGGCTCATTGCAGTATTTCAAAGTTGTATAGAACTCATTGGAGACTCACTGCAACTTCTGAAGGTTCATGCAAATGTTTTCACAGTTGCGTGGAACTTATTTGCAACTTTTGAAGGTTCATGCAAATGTTCTCACGGTTGCGTGGAACTTATTCGCAACTTCTGAAGGCACATACTAATGCATTCAGAGCTGTGTGGGAAATATTTGCAACTTCTGAAGGCACTTGTAATTGTCTTCAGAGTTATGTGGAACTTTTTTGAATTGTCAATGAGGTCTTGGTGGTTCATTGCACCATTTCGAAGTTGTATAGAACTCACTGGAGACTCACTGCAACTTCTGAAGGCACATGCAAATGCATTCAGAGTTGCGTGGAACTTATTTGTAACTGCTGAAGGCACATGGAAATGTTCTCACAGCTGCGTTGAACTTGTTTGCAACTTCTGAAGGAACTTGCAAATGCATTCAGAGCTGTGTGGGAAATATTTGCAACTTCTGAAGGCACTTGTAAATGTCTTCAGAGTTATGTGGAACTTATTTGAAATGTCAATGAGGTTCTGGTGGCTCATTGCAGTTTTTCAAAGTTGTGTAGAAATCATTGGAGACTCACTGCAACTTCTGAAGGTTCATGCAAATGTTTTCACAGTTGCGTGGAACTTATTTGCAACTTTTGAAGGTTCATGCAAATGTTCTCACGGTTGCGTGGAACTTATTCGCAACTTCTGAAGGCACATACTAATGCATGCAGAGCTGTGTGGGAAATATTTGCAACTTCTGAAGGCACTTGTAAATGTCTTCAGAGTTAGGTGGAAGTTTTTTTCAAATGTCAATAAGGTTCTGGTGGTTCATTGCACCATTTCAATGTTGTATAGAACTTACTGGAGACTCACTGCAACTTCTGAACGCACCTGCAAATGTCTGCAGAGTTGCGTGGAACTTATTCGCAACTTCTGAAGGAACATGCAAATGCATTCAGAGATGTGTTGAAATTATTCGCAACTTCTGAAGGCACTTGTAAATGTCTTCAGAGTTATGTGGAACTTATTTCAAATGTCAATGAGGTTCTGGTGGTTCATTGCACCATTTCAAAGTTGTATAGAACTCACTGGAGACTCACTGCAACTTCTGAAGGCACCTGCAAATGTCTTCAGAGTAGCGTGGAACTTATTTGCAACTTCTGAAGGCACATGCAAATGCATTCAGAGTTGTGTTGAAACTATTTGCAACTTCTGAAGGTACTTGTAATTGTCTTCAGAGTTATGTGGAACTTTTTTGAATTCTCAATGAGGTCTTGGTGGTTCATTGCACCATTTCGAAGTTGTATAGAACTCACTGGAGACTCACTGCAACTTCTGAAGGCACATGCAAATGCATTCAGAGTTGCGTGGAACTTATTTGTAACTGCTGAAGGCACATGGAAATGTTCTCACAGCTGCGTTGAACTTGTTTGCAACTTCTGAAGGAACTTGCAATTGCATTCAGAGCTGTGTGGGAAATATTTGCAACTTCTGAAGGCACTTGTCTTCAGAGTTATGTGGAACTTTTTTCAAATGTCAATGAGGTTTTGGTGGTTCATTGCACCATTTCAAAGTTGTATAGAACTCACTGGAGACTCACTGCAACTTCTGAAGGATCATGCAAATGTTTTCACAGTTGCGTGGAACTTATTTGCAACTTTTGAAGGTTCATGCAAATGTTCTCACGGTTGCGTGGAACTTATTCGCAACTTCTGAAGGCACATGCAATTGCATTCAGAGTTGCGTGGAACTTATTTGCAACTGCTGAAGGCACATGGAAATGTTCTCACAGCTGCGTTGAACTTGTTTGCAACTTCTGAAGGAACTTGCAAATGCATTCAGAGCTGTGTGGGAAATATTTGCAACTTCTGAAGGCACTTGTAAATGTCTTCAGAGTTATGTGGAACTTATTTCAAATGTCAATGAGGTTCTGGTGGCTCATTGCAGTATTTCAAAGTTGTGTAGAACTCATTGGAGACTCACTGCAACTTCTGAAGGTTCATGCAAATGTTTTCACAGTTGCGTGGAACTTATTTGCAACTTTTGAAGGTTCATGCAAATGTTCTCACGGTTGCGTGGAACTTATTCGCAACTTCTGAAGGCACATACTAATGCATTCAGAGCTGTGTGGGAAATATTTGCAACTTCTGAAGGCACTTGTAAATGTCTTCAGAGTTATGTGGAAGTTTTTTTCAAATGTCAATAAGGTTCTGGTGGTTCATTGCACCATTTCAATGTTGTATAGAACTTACTGGAGACTCACTGCAACTTCTGAACGCACCTGCAAATGTCTTCAGAGTAGCGTGGAACTTATTTGCAACTTCTGAAGGCACATGCAAATGCATTCAGAGTTGTGTTGAAACTATTTGCAACTTCTGAAGGTACTTGTAATTGTCTTCAGAGTTATGTGGAACTTTTTTGAATTGTCAACGAGGTCTTGGTGGTTCATTGCACCATTTCGAAGTTGTATAGAACTCACTGGAGACTCACCGCAACTTCTGAAGGCACATGCAAATGCATTCAGAGTTGCGTGGAACTTATTTGTAACTGCTGAAGGCACATGGAAATGTTCTCACAGCTACGTTGAACTTGTTTGCAACTTCTGAAGGAACTTGCAAATGCATTCAGAGCTGTGTGGGAAATATTTGCAACTTCTGAAGGCACTTGTCTTCAGAGTTATGTGGAACTTATTTCAAATGTCAATGAGGTTTTGGTGGTTCATTGCACCATTTCAAAGTTGTATAGAACTCACTGGAGACTCACTGCAACTTTTGAACTCTCATCAAATGTTCTCACAGTTGCGTGGAACTTATTCGCAACTTCTGAAGGCACGTGCAAATGCCTTCAGAGTTGCGTGGAACTTATTTGCAAGTTCTGAAGGCACATGCAAATGCATTCAGAGTTGTGTTGGCTTTATTTGCAACTTCTGAAGACACATGGAAATGTTCTCACAGCTGCGTTGAACTTATTTGCAACTTCTGAAGGAACTTGCAAATGCATTCAGAGCTGTGTGGGAAATATTTGCAACTTCTGAAGGCACTTGTAATTGTCTTCAGAGTTATGTGGAACTTTTTTGAATTGTCAATGAGGTCTTGGTGGTTCATTGCACCATTTCGAAGTTGTATAGAACTCACTGGAGACTCACTGCAACTTCTGAAGGCACATGCAAATGCATTCAAAGTTGCGTGGAACTTATTTGTAACTGCTGAAGGCACATGGAAATGTTCTCACAGCTGCGTTGAACTTGTTTGCAACTTCTGAAGGAACTTGCAAATGCATTCAGAGCTGTGTGGGAAATATTTGCAACTTCTGAAGGCACTTGTCTTCAGAGTTATGTGGAACTTATTTCAAATGTCAATGAGGTTCTGGTGGTTCATTGCACCATTTCAAAGTTGTATAGAACTCACTGGAGACTCACTGCAACTTCTGAAGGCACCTGCAAATGTCTTCAGAGTAGCGCGAAACTTATTTGCAACTTCTGAAGGCACATGGAAATGTTCTCACAGCTGCGTTGAACTTATTTGCAACTTCTGAAGGAACATGCAAATGCATTCAGAGTTGTGTTGAAATTATTCGCAACTTCTGAAGGCACTTGTAAATGTCTTCAGAGTTATGTGGAACTTATTTCAAATGTCAATGAGGTTCTGGTGGTTCATTGCATTATTTCAAATTTGTATAGAACTCACTGGAGACTCACTGCAACTTCTGAAGGCACCTGCAAATGTCTTCAGAGTAGCGTGGAATTTATTTGCAACTTCTGAAGGCACATGCAAATGCATTCAGAGTTGTGTTGAACTTATTTGCAACTTCTGAAGGCACATGCTAATGCATAGAGCTGTGTGGGAAACATTTGCAACTTCTGAAGGCACTTGTAAATGTCTTCAGAGTTATGTGGAAGATTTTTCAAATGTCCATGAGGTTCTGATGGTTTATTGCACCATTTTAAAGTTGTATAGAACTCACTGGAGACTCACTGCAACTTCTGAAGGTTCATGCAAATGTTTTCACAGTTGCGTGGAACTTATTTGCAACTTTGTTAAAGGTTCATTCAAATGTTCTCACGGTTGCGTGGAACTTATTCGGAACTTCTGAAGGCACATACTAATGCATTCAGAGCTGTGTGGGAAATATTTGCAACTTCTGAAGGCACTTGTAAATGTCTTCAGAGTTATGTGGAAGTTTTTCAAATGTCCATTAGGTTCTAGTGGTTCATTGCACCATTTCAAAGTTGTATAGAACTCACTGGAGACTCACTGCAACTTCTGAAGGCACCTGCAAATGTGTGCAGAGTTGCGTGGAACTATTTGCAACGTCTGAAGGAACATGCAAATGCATTCAGAGTTGTGTTGAAATTATTCGCAACTTCTGAATGCACTTGTAAATGTCTTCAGAGTTATGTGGAACTTATTTCAAATGTCAATGAGGTTCTGGTGGTTCATTGCACCATTTCAAAGTTGTATAGAACTCACTGGAGACTCACTGCAACTTCTGAAGGCACCTGCAAATGTCTTCAGAGTAGCGTGGAACTTATTTGCAACTTCTGAAGGCACATGCAAATGCATTCAGAGTTGTGTTGAACTTATTTGCAACTTCTGAAGGCACATGCTAATGCATAGAGCCGTGTGGGAAACATTTGCAACTTCTGAAGGCACTTGAAAATGTCTTCAGAGTTATGTGGAAGTTTTTTCAAATGTCCATGAGGCTCTGGTGGTTCATTGCATCATTTCAAAGTTGTATAGAACTCACTGAAGACTCACTGCAACTTCTGAAGGCACCTGCAAATGTCTTCAGAGTAGCGCGGAACTTATTTGCAACTTCTGAAGGCACATGGAAATGTTCTCACAGCTGCGTTGAACTTATTTGCAACTTCTGAAGGAACATGCAAATGCATTCAGAGTTGTGTTGAAATTATTCGCAACTTCTGAAGGCACTTGTAAATGTCTTCAGAGTTATGTGGAACTTATTTCAAATGTCAATGAGGTTCTGGTGGTTCATTGCATTATTTCAAATTTGTATAGAACTCACTGGAGACTCACTGCAACTTCTGAAGGCACCTGCAAATGTCTTCAGAGTAGCGTGGAATTTATTTGCAACTTCTGAAGGCACATGCAAATGCATTCAGAGTTGTGTTGAACTTATTTGCAACTTCTGAAGGCACATGCTAATGCATAGAGCTGTGTGGGAAACATTTGCAACTTCTGAAGGCACTTGTAAATGTCTTCAGAGTTATGTGGAAGATTTTTCAAATGTCCATGAGGTTCTGATGGTTTATTGCACCATTTTAAAGTTGTATAGAACTCACTGGAGACTCACTGCAACTTCTGAAGGTTCATGCAAATGTTTTCACAGTTGCGTGGAACTTATTTGCAACTTTTGAAGGTTCATGCAAATGTTCTCACGGTTGCGTGGAACTTATTCGCAACTTCTGAAGGCACATACTAATGCATTCAGAGCTGTGTGGGAAATATTTGCAACTTCTGAAGGCACTTGTAAATGTCTTCAGAGTTATGTGGAAGTTTTTTTCAAATGTCAATAAGGTTCTGGTGGTTCATTGCACCATTTCAATGTTGTATAGAACTTACTGGAGACTCACTGCAACTTCTGAACGCACCTGAAAATGTGTGCAGAGTTGCGTGGAACTTATTTGCAACTTCTGAAGGAACATGCAAATGCATTCAGAGTTGTGTTGAAATTATTCGCAACTTCTGAATGCACTTGTAAATGTCTTCAGAGTTATGTGGAACTTATTTCAAATGTCAATGAGGTTCTGGTGGTTCATTGCACCATTTCAAAGTTGTATAGAACTCACTGGAGACTCACTGCAACTTCTGAAGGCACCTGCAAATGTCTTCAGAGTAGCGTGGAACTTATTTGCAACTTCTGAAGGCACATGCAAATGCATTCAGAGTTGTGTTGAACTTATTTGCAACTTCTGAAGGCACATGCTCATGCATAGAGCCGTGTGGGAAACATTTGCAACTTCTGAAGGCACTTGAAAATGTCTTCAGAGTTATGTGGAAGTTTTTTCAAATGTCCATGAGGCTCTGGTGGTTCATTGCATCATTTCAAAGTTGTATAGAACTCACTGAAGACTCACTGCAACTTATGAAGGCACCTGCAAATGTCTTCAGAGTAGCGTGGAACTTATTTGCAACTTCTGAAGGAGCATGCAAATGCATTTAGAGTTTTGTTGAAGTTATTCGCAACTTCTGAATGCACTTGTAAATGTCTTCAGAGTTATGTGGAACTTATTTCAAATGTCAATGAGGTTCTGGTGGTTCATTGCACCATTTCAAAGTTGTATAGAACTCACTGGAGACTCACTGCAACTTCTGAAGGCACCTGCAAATGTCTTCAGAGTAGCGTGGAACTTATTTGCAACTTCTGAAGGCACATGCAAATGCATTCAGAGTTGTGTTGAACTTATTTGCAACTTCTGAAGGCACATGCTAATGCATAGAGCCGTGTGGGAAACATTTGCAACTTCTAAAGGCACTTGAAAATGTCTTCAGAGTTATGTGGAAGTTTTTTCAAATGTCCATGAGGCTCTGGTGGTTCATTGCACCATTTCAAAGTTGTATAGAACTCACTGAAGACTCACTGCAACTTCTGAAGGCACCTGCAAATGTCTTCAGAGTAGCGTGGAACTTATTTGCAACTTCTGAAGGAGCATGCAAATGCATTTAGAGTTTTGTTGAAGTTATTCGCAACTTCTGAAGGCACTTGTAAATGTCTTCAGAGTTATGTGGAAGTTTTTTCAAATGTCAATGAGGTTTTGGTGGTTCATTGCACCATTTCGAAGTTGTATAGAACTCACTGGAGACTCACTGCAACTTCTGAAGGCAGCTGCAAATGTCTTCAGAGTAGCGTGGAACTTATTTGCAACTTCTGAAGGCACATGCAAATGCATTCAGAGTTGTGTTGAACTTATTTGCAACTTCTGAAGGCACATGCTAATGCATAGAGCTGTGTGGGAAACATTTGCAACTTCTGAAGGCACTTGTAAATGTCTTCAGAGTTATGTGGAAGTTTTTTCAAATGTCCATGAGGTTCTGGTGGTTCATTGCACCATTTCAAAGTTGTATCGAACTCACTGGAGACTCATTGCAACTTCTGAAGGCACCTGCAAATGTCTTCAGAGTAGCGTGGAACTTATTTGCAACTTCTGAAGGAGCATGCAAATGCATTCCGAGTTTTGTCGAAGTTATTCGCAACTTCTGAAGGCACTTGTAAATGTCTTCAGAGTTATGTGGAAGTTTTTTCAAATGTCAATGATGTTTTGGTGGTTTATTGCATCATTTCAAAGTTGTATAGAACTCACTGGAGACTCACTGCAACTTCTGAAGGCACCTGCAGATGTCTTCAGAGTTGCGTGGAACTTATTTGCAACTTGTGAAGGCTCATGCAATTGTTCTCACAGTTGCGTGGAACTTATTTGCAACTTTTGAAGGCACATTCAAATGCATTCAGAGTTGTGTTGAACTTATTTGCAACTTCTGAAGGCACATGCAATGCATTGACAGCTGTGTGGCAAATATTTGCAACTTCTGAAGTCGCTTGCACATGTCTTCAGAGTTGTGTGGAACTTATTTGAAATGTCAATGAGGTTCTGGTGGCTCATTGCAGTATTTAAAGTTGTATAGAACTCATTGGAGGCTCACTGCAACTGCTGAAGGTTCATGCAAATGTTCTCACAGTTGCGTGGAAATTATTTGAACTTCTGAAGGTTCATGCAAATGTTCTCACAGTTGCGTGGAACTTATTTGCAACTTCTGAAAGCACATGCAATGCATTCAGAGCTGTGTGGGAAAGATTTGCAACTTCTGAAGGCACTTGCAAATATCTTCAGAGTTGCTTGGAACTTATTTGCAACTTTTGAAGGCTCATGCAAATTTTCTCACAGTTGCATGGGAAATATTTGCAACTTCTGAAGTCACTTGCAAATGTCTCCAGAGTTATGTGGAACTTATTTCAAATGTCAATGATGTTCTGGTAGCTCATTGCAATATTTCAAAGTTGTATAGACTCACTGCAACTTCTGAAGCTTGATAAAAATGTTCTCACAGTTGCGTGAAGCTTATTTGCAACTTCTGAAAGCACATGCAAATGTTCTCACAGCGGCGTGGAACTTATTTTCAACTTCTGAAGGCACATGCAAATGCACTCAGAGTTGTGTTGCACTTATTTGCAA
The DNA here is from genome assembly GCA_030248245.1 of Trissonchulus sp. WLG1_4. Lineage (NCBI taxonomy): Eukaryota > Metazoa > Nematoda > Enoplea > Enoplida > Ironidae > Trissonchulus > Trissonchulus sp. WLG1_4. The sequence goes on from JASANF010008734.1 coordinate 48,870, forward strand.
CATCTGAAGGCACATGCAATGCATTCAGAGCTGTGTGGGAAATATTTGCAACTTCTGAAGGAACTTGCAAATGTCTTCAGAGTTATGTGGAACTTATTTTAAATGTCAATGAGGTTCTGGTGGCTCTTTGCAATATTTCAAAGTTGTGTAGAACTCATTGGAGACTCACTGCAACTTCTGAAGGTTCATGCAAATGTTCTCACAGTTGCGTGGAAATTATTTGAACTTCTGAAGGTTCATGCAAATGTTCTCACAGTTGCGTGGAACTTATTTGCAACTTCTGAAAGCACATGCAAATGTTCTCACAGTTGCGTGGAACTTATTTGCAACTTCTGAAGGCACATGCAAATGCATTCAGAGTTGTGTTGAACTTATTTGCAACTTCTGAAGGCACTTGCAAATGTCTCCAGAGTTATGTGGAACTTATTTAAAATGTCAATGAGGTTTTGATGGCTCATTGCAATATTTCAAAGTTGTATAGAACTCATTGGAGGCTCACTGCAACTTCTGAAGCTTGATAAAAATGTTCTCACAGTTGCGTGAAACTTATTTGCAACTTCTGAAAGCACATGCAAATGTTCTCACAGCGGCGTGGAACTTATTTGCAACTTCTGAAGGCACATGCAAATGCACTCAGAGTTGTGTTGCACTTATTTGCAACATCTGGAGGCACATGCAATGCATTCAGAGCTGTGTGGGAAATATTTGCAACTTCTGAAGGCACTTGCAAATGCATTTAGAGTTGTGTTGAACTCATTCGCAAATTCTGAATGCTCATGCAAATGTTTTCACAGTTATGTGGAACATATTTGAAATGTCAATGAGGTTCTGGTGGCTCATTGCGGTATTTTAAAGTTGTATAGAACTCATTGGAGGCTCACTCAACTTCTGAAGGCACCTGCAAATGCATTCAGAGTTGTGTTGACCTCTTTCGCAAATTCTGAATGCTCATGCAAATGTTTTCACAGTTATGTGGAACATATTTGAAATGTCATTGAGGTTCTGGTGGCTCATTGCGGTATTTTAAAGTTGTATAGAACTCATTGGAGGCTCACTCAACTTCTGAAGGCACATGCAAATGCATTCAGAGTTGTGTTGAACTTATTCGCAAATTCTGAAGTCTAATGCAAATGTTTTCAGAGTTATGTGGAACATATTTGAAATGTCAGTGAGGTTCTGGTGGCTCATTGCACCGTTTTAACGTTGTATAGAACTTCTGAAAGCACATGCAAATGCATTTAGAGTTGTGTTGAATATATTTGCAAATTCTGAATGCTCATGCAAATGTTTTCACAGTTATGTGGAACATATTTGAAATGTCATTGAGGTTCTGGTGGCTCATTGCGGTATTTTAAAGTTGCATAGAACTCATTGGAGGCTCACTCAACTTCTGAAGGCACATGCAAATGCATTCAGAGTTGTGTTGAACTTATTTGCAAATTCTGAAGGCTCATGCAAATGTTTTCCGAGTTATGTGGAACATATTTGAAATGTCAATGAGGTTCTGGTGGCTCATTGCACCATTTTAACGTTGTATAGAACTCAATGGAGACTCACTGCAACTTTTGAAGGCTCAATGCAAATGTTTTCACAGTTGCGTGAAATTATTCGCAACATCTGAAGGCACTTGCAAATGTCTTCAGAGATATGTTGAACTTATTTGAAATGTCAAAGAGGTTCTGATATCTCATTGCACCGTTTCAAAGTTGTATAGAAATCAATGGAAACTCACTGCAACTTCTGAAGGCTCATGCAAATGCGTTCAGAGTTGTGTTGAACGTAATTGCAACTTCTGAAGGCACATGCAAATGCATTCAGAGTTGTGTTTACCTTATTTGCAACTTCTGAAGGCTCATCCTGCAAAAATTGTTTAGAAACTCTGATAAAACAACAATGAAATGATGGGCAAATCGTATAATAACATTGCTAACACTTTAGCGAAATATTGCGCGATTCCATTTGTAACATTGCTAAATCTGCAACAAAATGTTATACTGATCGTTTAGAATTATTTGTAAAACTGGAGCGAATGGTGCGCAAATTGTTTAGTAACATTGCTAAAACTGTAACATAATGTTGCGTAAATTGTTAAGTAACATTGCTAAAACTGCAACGAAATGTTGCGCAAGTCGCTTAAGGGGGTAATTGCGTTTTTAGGGGTTTTTTTAAACTACCATAACCGCACTTAACCTCAACAAAAACTAGAGCGGTCCTTTTTACATTTTTTACACTTTCTAGCTTTAAAAAAACTATATTTAAAAGCAGATTATTTTTTGCAATTTTACTGCTGCTATCATTTGAATACACCCCATCAGCGGTTTTTTTGACTAATATTTGCGCCACAGTTATGAAAGTCAAGATCAGCCAACAACTACTAAACTTTTTGCAGTTATGCACTGACATAATATCCCCACCCGTTTTTTTGATATAGTTGATAAGTCGTTTCTACGTTAAGAAAAATGACATTTTCGTGCAAAAATCACGTAATTTGACTTTTCTCTAAAATTTTCAAAAGCCCATAACACCGACTCTACAAACTATTTTTCAAAAAAGGAAAAAAACGGGTGAGGATATTTTCCTAAAGATAATGTGGTTAAAGTTTCGAAGCCGTAGTCCGTTTTTAGCTTGAGTTCTGTGGGCGCAGGAAATTTTACACTGAAATGTCAAAAACCACGAAAACGACATTACCCCCTTAAGTAACTTTGCTCATACTGTAACCAAATGTTTTGCTTTTAACCAAATATACAAAGCCAAAAAGTAGCCCTTATTTGGACAGCTCTAGCACAAACCACATAAAGCCAATCAGGCTGAAACATGGCATAGTAGTAGCCCACATGTATGCGCAAGATCTTTTGATCCTGATTTTTAATATGTATTTTTTAAATCTAAAATCGAGGGCAAAATGTGAAAAAATGGCCGTTTTTTTTTGGACCCGCCACACTTAGTGATTTTACATTTGACATCATTGCTCAGGCCATGGGCGGAAAAATTAAAAAAAATGGATCATAGAGGTTGAGATATGACGTTAGGCTATCGAATACATGTAAAAATCAGCTTCGTTAGTGTTAACAAAAATTTCGAGTAAATTGGCGCTTTGCAACCACAAAAAACTTTTTTTTTGCGCCTATGATTTACACGCAAAATTGAATGTTTGGCTTAGAAAAATTGGCAAAGCATTGGTTCCAGTTTGTTAATCTGCGATGCTCTCCCTGGAGCTACATTGTGTGAAAATTTGAAGCGAATCGGAGAACATAAAAGTTTCACTTTTTCAGGTAGCCCCCCCCCCTTAAGTAACTTTGCCCAACATTTCATTCTAGTTTTAGCAGAGTTTCTAAACGATATTCGCATAATTCGCTCCAGTTTTACAAAATATTTTCTGAACAATTTGCACAACATTTCGTTGCAGTTTTAGCAAAGTTACTTAAGCGACTTGCGCAACATTTCGTTGCAGTTTTAGCAATGTTACTTAACGATTTGGGCAACATGTGCTACAGTTTTAGCAGAGTTTCTAAAGATTTGCAAAACATTTCGCTGCAGTTTTAGCAGTTTCTAAACGATATGCACAACATTTGGGTGCAGTTTTTCAATGTTTTTAAACGATCAGCATAACATTTTGTTGCAGTTTTACCGAAGTTTTTGAGCCATTCGCGCAGCATTTGTTTCAGTTTTGGCATAGTTTCTAAACGATTTACGCAACATTTCGCTGCAGTTTTAGCAAGGTTTCTGAACCATTCGCGCAACATTTTGCAGCGGTTTTAACATTGTTTTCAACGATTTGCAGAAGATTTTGCTGCAGTTTTTGCAGTTTCTAAACGATTTGCAAAACATTTTGTTGCAGTTTTAGCAAAGTTACTTTAGCGACTTGCGCAACATTTAGTTGCAGTTTTAGCAATGTTACTTAACGATTTGCGCAACATTTCGCTAAAGTGTTAGCAGTGTTACTTGACGATTTGCGCAACATGCGTTACAGTTTTAGCAGAGTTTCTAAAGATTTGCAAAACATTTCGCTGAAGTTTTAGCAGTTTCTAAACGATTTGCAAAGCATTTCGTTGCAGTTTTAGCAATGTTACTTAACGATATGCGCAACATTTCGCTAATGTGTTAGCAATGTTACTACACGATTTGCCCAACATTTCACTGTAGTTTTAGCAGAGTTTCTAAACGATATTCGCATAATTCGCTCCAAGTTTTACAAATATTTCTGAACAATTTGCACATTTCGTTGCAGTTTTAGCAATGTTTCTAAACGATCAGCATGACATTTCGCTGCAGTTTTAGCAAGGTTTCTGAACCATTCGCGCAACATTTTGAAGCGGTTTTAGCACTGTTTCTAAACGATTTGCAAAACATTTTGTTGCAGTTTTAGCAAAGTTACTTAAGGGGGGGGGGGCTACCTGAAAAAGTGAAAATTTTATGTTCTCCGATTCGCTTCAAATTTTCACACAATGTAGCTCCAGGGAAGGCGCATCGCAGATTTAACAAACTGGAACCAATGCTTTTGCCAATTTTTTACTAAGGGTTCCCAAACATTCAATTTTGCGTGTAAATCATAGGCGCAAAAAAAAGTTTTTTGTGGTTGCAAAGCGCCAATTTACTCGAAATTTTTGTTAACACTAACGAAGCTGATTTTTACATGATTCGATAGCCTAACGTCATATCTCAACCTCTATGATCCATTTTTTTTAATTTTTGCCCATGGCCTGAGCAATGACGTCAAATGTAAAATCACTCAAATTTGGCGGGTCCAAAAAACGGCCATTTTTTCACATTTTGCCCTCGATTTTAGATTTAAAAATACATATTAAAAATCCGGATCAAAAGATCTTGCGCATACATGTGGGCTACTACTATGCCATGTTTCAGCCTGATTGGCTTTATGTGGTTTGTGCTAGAGCTGTCCAAATAAGGGCTACTTTTTGGCTTTGACATTTGGTTAAAAGCAAAACATTTGGTTACAGTATTAGCAAAGTTACTTAAGGGGGTAATGTCGTTTTCGTGGTTTTTGACATTTCAGTGTAATTTTTGCGCCCACAGAACTCAAGCTAAAAACGGACTACGGCTTCGAAACTTTAACCACATTATCTTTAGGAAAATATCCTCACCCGTTTTTTTCCTTTTCTAAAAATAGTTTGTAGAGTCGGTGTTATGGGCTTTTGAAAATTTTAGAGAAAAGTCAAATTACGTGATTTTTGCACGAAAATGTCATTTTCTCAACGTAGAAACGACTTATCAACTATATCAAAAAAACGGGTGGGGATATTATGTCAGTGCATAACTGCAAAAAGTTTAGTAGTTGTTGGCTGATCTTGACTTTCATAACTGTGGCGCAAATATTAGTCAAAAAAACCGCTGATGGGGTGTATTCAAATGATAGCAGCAGTAAAATTGCAAAAAATAATCTGCTTTTAAATATAGTTTTTTTAAAGCTAGAAAGTGTAAAAAATGTAAAAAGGACCGCTCTAGTTTTTGTTGAGGTTAAGTGCGGTTATGGTAGTTTAAAAAAACCCCTAAAAACGCAATTACCCCCTTAAGCGACTTGCGCAAGATTTTTTTGCAGTTTTAGCAATGTTACTTAACAATTTACGCAACATTTTGTTACAGTTTTAGCAATGTTACTAAACAATTCGCGCACCATTCGCTCCAGTTTTACAAATAATTCTAAACGATCAGTATAACATTTTGTTGCAGATTTAGCAATGTTACAAATCGAATCGCGCAATATTTCGCTAAAGTGTTAGCAATGTTAGTATACGATTTGCCCAACATTTCATTGTAGTTTTAGCAGAGTTTCTAAACAATTTTTGCAGGATGAGCCTTCAGAAGTTGCAAATAAGGTAAACACAACTCTGAATGCATTTGCATGTGCCTTCAGAAGTTGCAATTACGTTCAACACAACTCTGAACGCATTTGCATGAGCCTTCAGAAGTTGCAGTGAGTTTCCATTGATTTCTATACAACTTTGAAACGGTGCAATGAGATATCAGAACCTCTTTGACATTTCAAATAAGTTCAACATATCTCTGAAGACATTTGCAAGTGCCTTCAGATGTTGCGAATAATTTCACGCAACTGTGAAAACATTTGCATTGAGCCTTCAAAAGTTGCAGTGAGTCTCCATTGAGTTCTATACAACGTTAAAATGGTGCAATGAGCCACCAGAACCTCATTGACATTTCAAATATGTTCCACATAACTCGGAAAACATTTGCATGAGCCTTCAGAATTTGCAAATAAGTTCAACACAACTCTGAATGCATTTGCATGTGCCTTCAGAAGTTGAGTGAGCCTCCAATGAGTTCTATGCAACTTTAAAATACCGCAATGAGCCACCAGAACCTCAATGACATTTCAAATATGTTCCACATAACTGTGAAAACATTTGCATGAGCATTCAGAATTTGCAAATATATTCAACACAACTCTAAATGCATTTGCATGTGCTTTCAGAAGTTCTATACAACGTTAAAACGGTGCAATGAGCCACCAGAACCTCACTGACATTTCAAATATGTTCCACATAACTCTGAAAACATTTGCATTAGACTTCAAGAATTTGCGAATAAGTTCAACACAACTCTGAATGCATTTGCATGTGCCTTCAGAAGTTGAGTGAGCCTCCAATGAGTTCTATACAACTTTCCAATACCGCAATGAGCCACCAGAACCTCAATGACATTTCAAATATGTTCCACATAACTGTGAAAACATTTGCATGAGCATTTCAGAATTTGCGAAAGAGGTCAACACAACTCTGAATGCATTTGCAGGTGCCTTCAGAAGTTGAGTGAGCCTCCAATGAGTTCTATACAACTTTAAAATACCGCAATGAGCCACCAGAACCTCATTGACATTTCAAATATGTTCCACATAACTGTGAAAACATTTTGCATGAGCATTCAGAATTTTTTAGAATGAGTTCAACACAACTCTAAATGCATTTGCAAGTGCCTTCAGAAGTTGCAAATATTTCCCACACAGCTCTGAATGCATTGCATGTGCCTCCAGATGTTGCAAATAAGTGCAACACAACTCTGAGTGCATTTGCATGTGCCTTCAGAAGTTTCAAATAAGTTCCACGCCGCTGTGAGAACATTTGCATGTGCTTTCAGAAGTTGCAAAGAAGTTTCACGCAACTGTGAGAACATTTTTATCAAGCTTCAGAAGTTGCAGTGAGCCTCCAATGAGTTCTATACAACTTTGAAATATTGCAATGAGCCATCAAAACCTCATTGACATTTTAAATAAGTTCCACATAACTCTGGAAAAGACATTTGCAAGTGCCTTCAGAAGTTGCAAATAAGTTCAACATAGCTCTGAATGCATTTGCATGTGCCTTCAGAAGTTGCAAATAAGTTCCACGCAACTGTGAGAACATTTGCATGTGCTTTCAGAAGTTGCAAATAAGTTCCACGCAACTGTGCGAACATTTACATGAACCTTCAGAAGTTCAAAGAATTTCCACGCAACTGTGAGAACATTTGCATGAACCTTCAGAAGTTGCAGTGAGTCTCCAATGAGTTCTACACAACTTTGAAATATTGCAAAGAGCCACCAGAACCTCATTGACATTTAAAATAAGTTCCACATAACTCTGAAGACATTTGCAAGTTCCTTCAGAAGTTGCAAATATTTCCCACACAGCTCTGAATGCATTGCATGTGCCTTCAGATGTTGCAAAATAAGCTAAAACACAACTCTGAGTGCATTTGCATGTGCCTTCAGAAGTTGAAATAAGTTCCACGCCGCTGTGAGAACATTTGCATGTGCTTTCAGAAGTTGCAAATAAGCTTCACGCAACTGTGAGAACATTTTTATCAAGCTTCAGAAGTTGCAGTGAGTCTATACAACTTTGAAATATTGCAATGAGCTACCAGAACATCATTGACATTTGAAATAAGTTCCACATAACTCTGGAGACATTTGCAAGTGACTTCAGAAGTTGCAAATATTTCCCATGCAACTGTGAGAAAATTTGCATGAGCCTTCAAAAGTTGCAAATAAGTTCCAAGCAACTCTGAAGATATTTGCAAGTGCCTTCAAGAAGTCGCAAATCTTTCCCACACAGCTCTGAATGCATTGCATGTGCTTTCAGAAGTTGCAAATAAGTTCCACGCAACTGTGAGAACATTTGCATGAACCTTCAGAAGTTCAATCGTTTAAATGCAACTGTGAGAACATTTGCATGAACCTTCAGCAGTTGCAGTGAGCCTCCAATGAGTTCTATACAACTTTAAATACTGCAATGAGCCACCAGAACCTCATTGACATTTCAAATAAGTTCCACACAACTCTGAAGACATGTGCAAGCGACTTCAGAAGTTGCAAATATTTGCCACACAGCTGTCAATGCATTGCATGTGCCTTCAGAAGTTGCAAATAAGTTCAACACAACTCTGAATGCATTTGAATGTGCCTTCAAAAGTTGCAAATAAGTTCCACGCAACTGTGAGAACAATTGCATGAGCCTTCACAAGTTGCAAATAAGTTCCACGCAACTCTGAAGACATCTGCAGGTGCCTTCAGAAGTTGCAGTGAGTCTCCAGTGAGTTCTATACAACTTTGAAATGATGCAATAAACCACCAAAACATCATTGACATTTGAAAAAACTTCCACATAACTCTGAAGACATTTACAAGTGCCTTCAGAAGTTGCGAACTTCGACAAACTCGGAATGCATTTGCATGCTCCCTTCAGAAGTTGCAAATAAGTTCCACGCTACTCTGAAGACATTTGCAGGTGCCTTCAGAAGTTGCAATGAGTCTCCAGTGAGTTCGATACAACTTTGAAATGGTGCAATGAACCACCAGAACCTCATGGACATTTGAAAAAACTTCCACAGAGAACTCTGAAGACATTTACAAGTGCCTTCAGAAGTTGCAAATGTTTCCCACACAGCTCTATGCATTAGCATGTGCCTTCAGAAGTTGCAAATAAGTTCAACACAACTCTGAATGCATTTGCATGTGCCTTCAGAAGTTGCAAATAAGTTCCATCGCTACTCTGAAACATTTGCAGCTGCCTTCAGAAGTTGCAGTGAGTCTCCAGTGAGTTCTATACAACTTCGAAATGGTGCAATGAACCACCAAAACCTCATTGACATTTGAAAAAACTTCCACATAACTCTGAAGACATTTACAAGTGCCTTCAGAAGTTGCGAATAACTTCAACAAAACTCTAAATGCATTTGCATGCTCCTTCAGAAGTTGCAAATAAGTTCCACGCTACTCTGAAGACATTTGCAGGTGCCTTCAGAAGTTGCAGTGAGTCTCTCAGTGAGTTCTATACAACTTTGAAATGGTGCAATGAACCACCAGAGCCTCATGGACATTTGAAAAAACTTCCACATAACTCTGAAGACATTTTCAAGTGCCTTTAGAAGTTGCAAATGTTTCCCATATGTAACTCTTATGCATTAGCATGTGCCTTCAGAAGTTGCAAATAAGTTCAACACAACTCTGAATGCATTTGCATGTGCCTTCAGAAGTTGCAAATAAGTTCCACGCTACTCTAGACATTTGCAGGTGCCTTCAGAAGTTGCAGTGAGTCTCCAGTGAGTTCTATACAACTTTGAAATGGTGCAATGAACCACCAGAACCTCATTGACATTTGAAATAAGTTCCACATAACTCTGAAGACATTTACAAGTGCATTCAGAAGTTGCGAATAACTTCAACAAAACTCTAAATGCATTTGCATGCTCCTTCAGAAGTTGCAAATAAGTTCCACGCTACTCTGAAGACATTTGCAGGTGCCTTCATAACTGCAGTGAGTCTTCAGTGAGTTCTATACAACTTTGAAATGATGCAATGAACCACCAGAGCCTCATGGACATTTGAAAAAACTTCCACATAACTCTGAAGACATTTTCAAGTGCCTTCAGAAGTTGCAAATGTTTCCCACACGGCTCTATGCATGAGCATGTGCCTTCAGAAGTTGCAAATAAGTTCAACACAACTCTGAATGCATTTCTGCATGTGCCTTCAGAAGTTGCAAATAAGTTCCACGAAACTCTGAAGACATTTGCAGGTGCCTTCAGAAGTTGCAGTGAGTCTCCAGTGAGCTCTATACAACGTTGAAATGGTGGAATGAACCACTAAAACCTCATTGACATTTGAAATAAGTTCAACATAACTCTGAATACATTTACAAGTGAATTCAGAAGTTGCGAAAATTTTCAACACAACTCTGAATGCATTTGCATGTTCCTTCAGACGTTGCAAATAAGTTCCACGCAAATCTGCACACATTTTCAGGTGCGTTCAGAAGTTGCAGTGAGTCTCCAGTAAAATCCACAAGACATTGAAAATGGTGCAATGAACCACCAGAACCTTATTGACATTTGAAAAAAACTTCCACATAACTCTGAAGACATTTACAAGTGCCTTCAGAGTTGCAAATATTTCCCACACAGCCTCAGCCATGAACGCAGTTGCCTCCCCCCCCGAAATTGGCCATCAGTTCCCACTGCACCCCTGCTGAACATTTTGTGCATGCACCTTTAAAAACAAAGTTGCAAATAAGTTCCACGCAACTGTGAAAACATTTGCATGAACCTTCAGAAGTTGCAGTGAGTCTCCAGTGAGTTCTATACAACTTTAAAAGCTCGTGCAACAAACCATCAGAACCTCATGGACATTTGAAAAATCTTCCACATAACTCTGAAGACATTTACAAGTGCCTTCAGAAGTTGCAAATGTTTCCCACACAGCTCTATGCATTAGCATGTGCCTCTCAAGTTGCAAATAACTTCAACACAACTCTGAATGCATTTGCATGAACCTTCAGAAGTTGCAAATAAATTCCACGCTACTCTGAAGACATTTGCAGGTGCCTTCAGAAGTTGCAGTGAGTCTCCAGTGAGTTCTATACAAATTTGAAATAATGCAATGAACCACCAGAACCTCATTGCAATTTGAAATAAGTTCCACATAACTCTGAAGACATTTACAAGTGCCTTTAGAAGTTGCTAATAATTTCAACACGACTCTGAATGCATTTGCATGTTCCTTCAGAAGTTGCAAATAATTTCAACGCAGCTGTGAGAACACTTGCATGTGGCTTCAGAAGTTGCAAATAAGTTCCGCGCTACTCTGAAGACAATATCAGGAGACATCAGAAGATGCAGAGAGTCTTCTGACAGGTCTATAAAACTGTGAAATGATGCAATGAAACACCAGTGCCTCATGGACATTTGAAAAAGCTTCCACATAACTCTGAAGACATTTTCAAGTGCCTTCAGAAGTTTCAAATTTTTCCCACACGGCTCTATGAATTAGCATGTGCCTTCTGTTTTTGCATATATGTTAAACAAAACTCTGATTGCATTTGCATGTGCCTTCAGAAGTTGCAAATAAGTTCCACGCTACTCTGAAGACATTTCCAGGTGCCTTCAGAAGTTGCAGTGAGGTCTCCAGTGAGTTCTATACAACTTTGAAATGGTGCAATGAACCACCAGAACCTCATTGACATTTGAAATAAGTTCCACATAACTCTGAAGACATTTACAAGTGCATTCAGAAGTTGCGAATAATTTCAACACAACTCTGAATGCATTTGCATGTTTCTTCAGAAGTTGCAAATAAGTTCCACGGAACTCTGCACACATTTTCAGGTGCGTTCAGAAGTTGCAGTGAGTCTCCAGTAAGTTCTATACAACATTGAAATGGTGCAATGAACCACCAGAACCTTATTGACATTTGAAAAAAACTTCACGCATGGCGCTGAAGACGTTCTCAGTGCCTTCAGAAGTTGCAAATATTTCCCACACAGCTCTGAATGCATTAGTATGTGCCTTTCAGAAGTTGCGAAATAGTTCCACGCAACCGTGAGAACATTTGCATGAACCTTAGGAAAGGCTTCCAATCAAGTTCCACGCAACTGTGAAAACATTTGCATGAACCTTCAGAAGTTGCAGTGAGTCTCCAGTGAGTTCTATACCAACTTTAAAATGGTGCAATAAACCATTCAGTAGGTCATGAACACTTGTAAGATGTTCCACATAACTCTAAAGACATTTCTAGGTGCCTTCAGAAGTTGCAAATGTTTCCTCACAGCTACTTTGTTTTCTCACATACCTCAGAACTGAGACATGAGTTCAACACAACTCTAAATGCATTTGCACTGTGATTTAGGAGGTTGTAAATAAATTCCACCACATTCTGAAGACTTTTGCAAATGCAATGAGAAGTGGTGAACTGAGACTCTCCAGTGAGTTCTATACAAATTTGGAATCATGCAATGAACAACACACAGAACCTCATTGACATTTGAAATGATTTACACATAACTCTTAAAAGAGGCTAGTTTGTCCAAGTGCCTCACAAGAAGTTGCACAAATAATTTCAACACAACTCTGAATGCATTTGCATGTTCCTTCACAAGCTTCCAAATAAGTTGAACGCAGCTGTGAGAACATTTCCATGTGCCTTCAGAAGTTGCAAATACGTTTTTTTTTAGCCTGAAGACATTTGCAGGTGCCTTCAGAAGTTGCAGTGAGTCTCCAGTGAGTTCTATACAACTTTGAAATGGTGCAATGAACCACCAGAACCTCATTGACATTTGAAATAAGTTCCACATAACTCTGAAGACAAGTGCCTTCAGAAGTTGCAAATATTTCCCACACAGCTCTGAATGCATTTGCAAGTTCCTTCAGAAGTTGCAAACAAGTTCAACGCAGCTGTGAGAACATTTCATGTGCCTTCAGCAGTTACAAATAACTTCCACGCAACTTTGAATGCATTTGCATGTGCCTTCAGAAGTTGCAGTGAGTCTCCAGTGAGTTCTATACAACTTCGAAATGGTGCAATGAACCACCAAGACCACATTGACAATTCAAAAAAGTTCCACATAACTCTGAAGACAATTACAAGTGCCTTAAAAAGTAAAAAATGTTGCCACACAGCTCTGAATGCATTTGCAAGTTCCTTCAGAAGTTGCAAATAAGTTCAAAGCGCAGCTGAGACATTTCCATGTGTCTTTCAGAAGTTACCAATAAACACAACACTAGTTTGAATGCATTTCCATTTGCCTTCAGAACTTGCAAATAAGTTCCACGCAACTCTGAAGGCATTTGCACATGCCTTCAGAAGTTTCAATAAGTTCCACGCAACTGTGAGAACATTTAATAAGAATTAAAAAGTCACAATGAGTCTCCAGTGAGTTCTATACAACTTTGAAATGGTGCAATGAAGCACAAGAGAAACCTCATTGACATTTGAAATAAGTTCCACATAACTCTGAAGACAAGTGCCTTCAGAAGTTGCAAATATTCCCCCACCCACCTCTGAATGCATTTGCAAGTTCCTTCAGAAGTTGCAAACAAGTTCAACGTAGCTGTGAGAACATTTCCATGTGCCTTCAGCAGTTACAAATAAGTTCACAACTCTGATGGTATTTGCATGTGCCTTCAGAAGTTGCGGTGAGTCTCCAGTGAGTTCTATACAACTTCAAAATAGCGTCAGATGTGAAAGCACCAAGACCTCATTAACAACTCAAAAAAGTTCCACATAACTCTGAAGACAAGAAGACAAGAATTACAAGTACCTTCAGAAGTTGCAAAATAGTTTCAACACAACTCTGAATGCATTTGATGTGCCCTCAGAAGTTGCAAATAAGTTCCACGCTACTCTGAAGACATTTGCAGGTGCGTTTGGAGTTGCAGTGGTATTCCATAAGGTCTATACAGTAAAATGATTAGATGGACAAGCCTTGTGACATTAGAAAAAGCTCACATAACTCTGAAGACATTTACAAGTGCCTTCAGAAGTTGCAAATATTTCTAAGCCAGCTTATTAAAATGCATTGGTATGTATGCACTTAGGAAGCCTTACAGATTTCTGATTCACAGCACCTGGGACAACACTTCCATAAAACCTATAAAAATTCCAAATAATTTCCAAACAACTGTTTATAAACATTTTTCATGAAACGTCAGGGAAGTTTCAAGTGAGTCTCCAATGAGTTCTACCCAACTTTTGAAATACTGCAAATGAAACACCAGAACCTCATTGACATTTGAAATAAGTTCCACATAACTCTGAAGACATTTACAAGTGCGTTCAGGAAGTTAGGGACATGTTTACCACACAGCTCTGAATGCATTTGCCAGTTCCTTCAGAAGTTGCAAACAAGTTATAAACGCAGCTGTGAGAACATCTACATGTGCCTTCAGCAGTTCCGAATAAGTTCCACGAAACTCTGAATGCAATTGCATGTGCCTTTAGAAGTTGCGAATAAGTTCCACGAAACCGTGAGAATCATTTGCATGAACCTTTAAAAGTTGCAAATAAACTCCAACCAACCCTGTGGAAAACATTTGCATGAAACCTTCAGAAGTTGCAGTGAGTCTCCAGTGAGTTTCTATACAACTTTGAAATGGTGCAATGAACCACCAAAACCTCCTTGACATTTGAAAAAAGTTCCCCATAACTCTGAAGACAAGTGCCTTCAGAAGTTGCAAATATTTTCCAACACAGCTCTAACTGCAATTGCAAGTTCCTTCAGAAGTTGCAAACAAGTTCAACGCAGCTGTGAGAACATTCCATGTGCCTTAAGCAGTTACAAATAAGTTCCACGCACTCTGAATGATTTGCATGTGCCTTTAGAAAGTTACAGTGAGTCTCCAGTGAATTCTCTGACTTCGAAATGGTGCAATGAACTACCAAGACCTCATCGAGAATTTCAAAAAAGTTCCACATAACTCTGAAGACAATTACAAATACCTTCTCACAGTTTGAAAAATAGTTTCAACACAACTCTGAATACATTTGCATGTGCCTTGAGAAGTTGCAAATAAGTTCCACGCTACTCTCAAGACATTTGCAGGTGCCTTCAGAAGTTCCAGTGAGTCCTCTTCAGTGAGTTCTATACAACTTTGAAATGGTGAGATGAACGATCAGAAACTCCATCCACATTTGGCAAATAACTTCCACATAACTCTGAAGACATTTACAAAGTGCCTTCAGAAGTTGCGAATAATTTCTACACATCTCTGAATGCATTTGGATGTTCCTTCAGAAGTTGCGAATCAAGTTCCACGCAACTCTGCAGACATTTGCAGGTGCGTTCAGAAGTTGAACTAAGTCTCCAGTAAGTTCTATACAACAGTGAAATCCTGCAATGAACCAGCCAGAACCTTATTAACATTTGAAAAAAACTTCCACCTAACTCGAAGACATTTACAAGTGCCTTCAGAACTTACAATATTTTTCCACACAGCTCTGCATGCAGTTACATGTGCCTTCAGAAGTTGCGAACAAGTTCCACGAAACTGTGAGAACATTCCCCTGCATGAACCTTCAAAGTTGCAAACAAGTTCCACGCAACTGTGAAAACATTTATGAACCTTTCAGAGCTTGCAGTGATTCTCCAATGATTTCTTCCACAACTATCCCAAACTGCAATGACCGCCAGAACCTCATTGACATTTCAAATAAGTTCCACATAACTCTGAAGATATTTATAAGTGCCTTCAGAGTTGCACAATATTTCCACACAGCTTGAATGCATTTCTGCAAGTTCCTTCCAAACCACAAACAAGTTCAACGCAGCTGCTGAAAAATATTTCCATGGCTGCTTTTTAGAGTTACAAGAAAGTTCCATGACTTTGAATGCATTTGCACTGGCTGCCTTCAGAAGTTGCAGTGAGTCTCCAGTGAGTTCTATACAACTTCGAAATTAACTAAAAATGTTGAAGACCTCATTGACAATTCAAAGTTCCACATAACTCTGAAAGACAATTGAACAAGTGCGCTTCAGAAGTTGCAATATTTCCCACATAGCTTGAATGCACTCAGTATGTGCCTTTAGAGTTGCGAGAGTTCCACTGAAACTGTGAAAACATTTGCATGAACCTTCGAAAGTTGCAAATAAGTTCCACGTAACTGTGAAAACATCTGCATGAACCTCTCAGAAGTCTTATAGTGAGCTCCAAATGAGTTCTCACAACAGACTTCAAAGAATCCTGCAACCTAAGCCAATCAGAATCTTATTGACATTTTCCAAAAACTTTCACATAACTCTGAAGACATTTTACAAGCGCCTTCAGAAGTTGCAATATTTTCACACAGCTCTGGATGCATTTGCAAGTTCCTTCAGAAGTTGCAAACAAGTTCAAAATGAAACTGTGAGACATTTTCATGTGCCTTTAGCAGTTGCGAATAGTTCCACGCAACTCTGAATGAGATCTGCATGTGCCTTAGGAAGTTCAGAATAAGTTCCACGCAACTGTGAAAACATTTGCATGAACCTTCAGAAGTTGCAGTGAGTCTCCAGTGAGTTCTATACAACTTTGAAATGGTGCAATGAACCACCAAAACCTCATTGACATTTGAAAAAAGTTCCACATAACTCTGAAGACAAGTGCCTTAGGAATTGGGATGTTCCACACAGCTCTGAATGCAATTGCAAGTTCCTTCAGAAGTTGCAAACAAGTTCAACGCAGCTGAGACATTTCCATGTGCCTTCAGCAGTTACAAATAAGTTCCACGCAACTCTGAATGCATTTGCATGTGCCTTTAGGATTCCGTGATTCTCCATGAGTTATACAACTTCGAAATGGTGCAATAAACCACCAAGACCTCATTGACAATTCCAAAAAAGTTCCACATAACTCTGAAGACAATTACAAGTACCTTCAGAAGTTGCCAAATAGTTTCAACACAACTCTGAATGCATTTGCATGTGCCTTCAGAAGTTGCACAAATAAGCTCCACGCTACTCTGAAGACATTTGCAGGTGCCTTCAGAAGTTGCAGTGAGTCTCCAGTGAGTTGTATACAACTTTGAAATGGTGCAATGAACCACCAGAACCTCATTGACATTTGAAATAAGTTCCACATAACTCTGAAGACATTTACAAGTGCCTTTCAGAAGTTGCGTATAATTTCAACACATCTCTGAATGCATTTGCATGTTCCTTCAGAAGTTGCGAGCAAGTTCCACGCAACTCTGCAGACATTTGCAGGTGCGTTCAAGAAAGTTGCAGTGAGTCTCCAGGTGAGTTCGTACCCTGCCGGACATTTTGAAATGGTGCAATATGAACCACCAGAACCTTATTGACATTTGAAAAAAACTTCCACCTAACTCTGAAGACATTTACAAGCTATGCCTTCAGAAGTTGCAAATATTTCCCACACAGCTCTAAATGCATTAGTATGTGCCTTCAGAAGTTGCGAGTGAGTTCCACGCAACCGTGAGAACATTTGCATGAACCTTCAAAAGTTGCAAATAAGTTCCACGCAACTGTGAAAACATTTGCATGAACCTTCAGAAGTTGCAGTGAGTCTCCAAATGATTTCTACACAACTTTGAAAAACTGCAATGAGCCACCAGAACCTCATTGACATTTC
>JASANF010008735.1:0-13271 GCA_030248245.1 Trissonchulus sp. WLG1_4
GTGTTGAAAATTATACCCTCCAGCTGCTGAAAGCGTGCTTCTAGGGATTGCAATTGCGCACCGTGCCCACTGTTCTCCTTTGAAGCCGACCTAGGCTCCGTACGACAGGGACTGTTGGAACGACTCGAATGTCCTCTTTCGGTTTCGCGCAACGTGCGCGTTGCCGAGAAGCAGGTTTCGGTGGAACCATTGCGTCCTTTGTCTTTATCTGCGTCCTTTGTGTTAAAAACATAGTGGGTCTCAATTCGCATCGCCATTGTTAGCGCGTCGCGCGCTGTTAGCGGGTTTGCGATAAGAAGTTTTTCCCTCAAATGTTCTCCCGTTTGAGTCATGAAATGCCGCCTCAAGATGTTCAAGTGCTCCTTAAATGACCCCTCTGGGTAAGCTTTAGGAATCATGTCCTCTAGCGCTAGGTAAAACTCCTGTGCAGTTTCCCCCTCTAGTTGGAATCTAGCTGACAGTTGCATCCAATATGTGTCTGCTTCATTATCAGGGATGAACTCTGCCTCGTACTTTTGCCTAAGCAGGGCCAGGGTGTAGGAAACCCCCAATTCTGTCTGCTCAGCTGCTAGCCTATCCCAGAAGCGAGCACCCCTACCCTTCATCAAACCCGGCAGAATCTGCCTTTGTCGTTCTTCCGACCAGCCATTCGCCTCAGAGACGCGTTTGAATTCACCAAACCAGTCTCGAATGTTCTCTTGTCCATCAAACGGACGAGGTTTCAAATAAAAACCTATCATCTCAGGGTTTGAGGACGGAGGGTCAGCCGACTTTTCGGCAAATTTTAGGTTGTCGTCTGCAGTGTCAGGGGGCGCACGAGCAGCCATAATACCGCTTCTGACTCGGACCTGGTCTGCCAACTTTTCGACGAAATTTAGGGTGTCGTCGGCAGTGTCAGGGGGCGCATGAGCAGCCATAACAAGCTTCTGACTCGAACCTAAACTCAACTCCCCCTTCTCTTCAAAAATCCCCACTCCCCCAAAGAGGCGAATGGCCGGTGGGTTTTAGGACTTATCTGTCACCGCTGCCACCAAATGTAGCGTATAGGCCAGGAGGACTCGGAGACCAGTAAAAGAACAAGGGTTTATTAGGGGCAAAATGGGGTGAGCAGGGAGCAGGCACAATGCAGGCAAAAGAAACAGACTGAAGAAACAGACTGAATAACCATGCACAGACGCGCGTTTATATAGTGCAACTTGGTATGCAAATTAGATAGTACAATATGCAAATGAGCTCAAAGTGCATTTCAGTTGCTCAAGATGACTCATCATGAACTAATATGCAAATGAGCAAAAGTGTACGTACATACGTACGTACTATCTACTTTACAGTGGCTTTGACTGTATTTTGTGATATATATTTTGATTTTTTTTGTGTCTGTGGCGGTTAAATTTTTCCTTTTTCTCAGTCTTTTCGGGTGCGCCTTACATGTGATATTTTGTATAATTGTGTGGGGTATATATTATTTTGTTGTGTATAATATTGGCGCTTTATTTTCGTATATATTTGTATTGTGCGCCAATAATATGTATGTTTTTTGTGCTCCCCCTTCACCCCCTCTTTTGTGTCCCTTTTTGGTCACTCAATTATTTTTTGGTCTCCTTTGGTTTCATTATTGTGACTGTATTATTGGAATGTTATTGTCACATAATTGTGTGTACGGAGCCCAGTTTTCAGATAATTTCGTGCCAATTATTACGGGCCCTATTGTCCAAAAATTTTGCTGACCCCTATTCGACCCCACTATGCCTACCGCAATCCATGGGCAGACCCTTACGTCGTGGCCTCAAGCCCTACCGTATGCCGTCGTGATCCTCATCCCGGGGTGTGTGTTTACGAGACTGATCCTGCTATCCCTGTCCCTCTTTCGGCGGTGGTTATGGCCCCCGATTCGCGACCTAATTTCCCGCTGCGCCTACGGCCTGCGCGCTACGATCGCCTACATGTTCGATCTTCCTGCCCCCGTCGCTGTCCCTCATCAGGTATTGCAGTTGTCCCCGGCTTCCTCTGACCCTGTGTCGAGTGCTAAGGAGTGCGATGACGCACACCAGAAAACCACGGCACACAGGGTGGAGGGGCCCCCCTCTCTCGCAACGCGTCCTGACCCCCAACCCCCATCCAATACGGCGGAGGCTTTGGACCCCCCCTCGCAGATTCATCAGCGTAGGCCGGTTAGACGACGGTTGTTCTTCAGCCCCCCTGCGCGTGATCCTCACCGATCTGAAGCTGCTATCGACGGCGACGACCCAGACCGTCCTCCGACCAGTGGTGCGACTGCCCCCGATGAAACTGCTGCCCCTGTGGTGAACCCTCCGACCAGTGCAGATCCAGAGGAAGAAGAAGACCGCCGCCCATTATCGGTGGCCTTGAAGAACACGGCGGAGAAGCCTCCCCCTGGGAATAGCCCAGAGAGGGAGAGGAAAATCAGATAGTATGGTGCGTATGTACGCGCACTCCACCAAAAATTGGGTGCATACCCAGGGGACCCATTTTCTACCATCGGGGGCTTTGCCCCCTTGACCACCAATGTTGGGGTGAAAACCCCTCAAAAATCTGCTTCTGGGAATGAAGCTGGGGAAGTCAAAAATTCGGCTGTGTTCGATGTGTCAAATGTTCGATGTGCGGGTTTCGGTTGGTTTAGGCCAGCAGCTATTTGCGTGGTAATGGCATGCAGAGCGGTTGTTGTAGAGTTTCTTTTCCTGAAGCCATGTTGATGAGCCACAGGTCGGAGGTTGTTGATCAGAAATGGCAGGAAAAGTGCTTCTAGTGTCTTCGCTACCGGGCTGAGCAGGGTTATAGGTCTGAAAGATTTGCCTTCGTTTGCTGGTTTGCCGGGCTTCGGCAGCGGTATTATACGACCAAGCTTCCAGACCGCAGGGATATTCAGTGAATTGATTGAGAGGTTGAGCACTGCAGTGAGGTAGCGTATGCCATTGGGACCCAGCTTTTTGAGCATGATTGAGCAAATACCATCGGGACCGAGAGCTTTTGATGACTTGGCGTTGCGTATGGCGGCTGCTACAGCACATTCGGTGAAATTGACCGAGTCGTCGGCTTGAAGCTTGTGAGCTTGACGCAGCAGAGAGCGTTGTGATTGTCGATTTATCGGTCGTTCCACGAACTGGCGGTTGAAGAGCTTCGCACATTCGTTTGCGTTACTAGTTGAACGAGCTCCAAACTGAATGGCGACGTTGTCTCTGGGCGGATCTGGATTTGTGAGCTTTTTCACGGTTGCCCAGTGCTTCTTCAGGCCCTGCCGACTGTCGCAGCGTTCCAGGTGTTCGCACCATTTCTTGTGGCAGTGGTTGGTAACAAGTTGCTGAATTTCACGGTTGATATGTAGTAGCCTTGGGTCACTAGGGTTTGTTGCGCGGAGCTGATCTCGTTCATCGGCAAGAACTGCTGCAGCTGCTGGGAAATTTGCTCGGATCTTAGGTATGTGGCCTGCTGGTACAAATTTCTTCATGGCGTCAGTTACTATCCGACGGAAGGACTTTTAGCCAGCAAAGACGTCTTCTGGTTGTGGTAGATCAGCAAATTTGGATTCGGTGTGAGATGTGAAGCTATTTCAGTCAGCTTTATTGAAGTTGATGTATGTACGCCGTTCACAGCTTACGATGCTAGCAGCCCGGGTGATTGAGACCATGATGGGAAGGTGGTCAGATGAAAGCGCTGTTTCCACAGACCAGGATGTGCACGCCAGGAGCGATGGACTTGCAAGACTGATATCTGGGGAGCTGCAACAGTTGTTTGTGACACGAGTTTGAAGCTGTTCATTGATGACCGTGAACGCTGAGTTCTCAATTTCGGTTGAAATGGCTTCTCCTCGTCTGTCATTGCCAAGGTCGGAGAACCACATATCACTGTGGGCGTTGATATCACCAACTATGATTGTGTCATCTGATTGTAGCAGATGGCTGATTTAAGCAGTGTGGCCAGGTGGGCAGCTGCTGGTAGGTGGAATGTATATGTTGTAGACCACTATCTCCGACAGGCCAGATTTGATTGCGATTCCCTGTTGCTCGATGAAGTTATGCTTGGGCCATTCGTAGGTGCGGCAACGAGTCGCCTTACAGCGTAGTCAGGGGGGAGAGTCGCGGCCCCTCTTCTTTTGGTCGAACCTGAAGAAATTGTCTTCAATGTCCCCCTTTTGGTTTTTATCGTACGGCCGAAAAAAATTTCTGATACGTCTCCAAATGACCAAATTTGGCCTGAAATTCAAAAAATTCTAATTTTCTTTCTGGGGGCTGCCGCCCCCAGACCCGTGCAGTTTTATGGCTTACTATTCATTGATATTATCTTTCATCAAAGCCAATGCATGTCTGCAAGAGTCTGCTGAACTTACTTACTTATTCTTCTGATTGAGTGGAAAGTTGTTAGCAAGTCGAAGGGAGAAGACTTACGGTGGAAAACCCGGTACGAGGCTAATCAAGATTTGGTGATGTTTATTAATAAACATGGTAAAGATGCTTTCAATGCATTTTGCAAATGCCTTCATATGACTAAACAAACAGAACTATTGCGTTTGATTTCCGATGAAATTCCTCCTGTATTGGGCTATACCTATAAAATTTTTGATTATGAAGGAGTAGTTGTCAAAGACTGTGGGAAAAACTTTATCACTATTCAAGAAGCAATTGCTGATGTTCGTGAGGAACTAAAGAATGCGTTTTGTAGATTCAATACTATTTGTATATTATATTGGCTCGGAGGTCGGACATGTAAAGAATATTCGTTTCCTGATTGTGTACTGAAGTTTGATAATATTTGTTTGCACTGATTTGGATGGTTTAAGTTTGTACATGTAAGTTTTATGGTTATGTATATATTGTATTTTTTGAAATAATAAAGGTAAACACAAGTCTTTCTGACAATAAAAACAACCATTAATGGGCTTATGTCACGTCTTAAGCTGTGGAAAAGAAACACAGAGGGCTGGTGTACGTATTAGGAGGGCTGGTTTAGTAAACAAGTTCTTAGGATGATAAGAAAATAACTAAAAACAGTACATAATGGCCCAACGCCAAGCGCCAGGGCGTGAAGGAATAACTGAAGGAGCTGCTGAAGGAAAACAAAGGACTGGTGTGACTTTGAATTTATTTAAAATGTTTGCAATCAAAGAAATTCTCCTATTTGTAGTCAACCTAAACTTGGATAGTGAAAATGCTCCTATTACAAAGCGTTTTCATAAAGATAAATATATAGGTTTGTAGTGCATTGTGTGAGCAGCATTAATCACTGAACATGCGACTTCGGAATTAACAAAGCAGCGACGTAATCTACTTTCAGTAATAGTTAAGTCTGACTGGAAAAGAAGACACTTGTTTTGATAAAATAACAAAATATATCATACCAATAACAATATATTAACATATACATACAATGTTGATTACAAATAAAACTGACTACAAAAAGTCTCCAAGAATTTTTCGGACTCTCGTACGGATGAAGTCCATCTCGGCTGCGGTGGTGTTTGCGTTGGAGGTGGAGGGTTGGTTGGCTTCCGGCGTAGAAGTCGGTATCGTGGGGGAGGGGAACGCATGCAGGGTGCTGTTGGTGGGTTGGGGATTTGGGCTGGAGGTTGATGATAAGGCGCGGCAACGAATCCAGATGCTGGCAAGGGAACCATGTTTGCGATTTGCATAAACGCGGCTTGAACCAAACCCGTCATCCGAACAGCCTAGAAAAAATAAGTGTATTAAGGGGGTAGTGTCGCGAAAGCAGTCTATTTCGCGAACAAAAATCTTTAAAAAAAAAATCTTTTTTTAAAAACAAAAACGCACACAAACAAAAAAACAAAAAAACCCACCCCCATCCACTCCAAAACAGAAAAAAAAAAAAAAAAAACCAAAAAAAAATTTCTTCTCAACCCCCCCCTCCCCCCCCCATCAACCCCCCCCCAAAAAACCACCCCCTTAAGCCGGGTTTACACGAAGCAATTTTCAAGCAATTTTCACGCAATTTTTTTTCACACATATTTCAAGCAACTTCCGATAAGTGAAAATTGCTTCGTGTAAACAAGCAAATTTTGAAGCAATTTTCACGCATTTTTTAAGCAATTTTCACGCAACTAAAATTTAGCAGTCGATCTTTGTGCGACTGCCACAAGCAAAATTTCATGCAACTACCAATCAAATTTCGGCTGGTAGTCACGCGATCTGACAAGAGAACATAGCTCAGTGTAACACCAAATGTATTCCACTGTTGCCTTCACGCACAGACCTCTCCAAAGTTGGACGCGGGGCGGATTTTCGCTGTCCCGCCCCGCCCTGCCCCGGAAGGTGAGGCACCCCGCAGATTTTTGTTGCCAACTGGCACAATAGGGGTGGATTCCACAAAGGTGGTTGAACTAAACCATGTTTTACGTACGTTTTTATATGATTTGCACATAATTTCATTACGAAATATCGCCTGATTCGTTACGAATTTCGTAGATTTTTTAAAACCATGGTTTTAGCGCAGTTGAAATATGAAACCTGCAGCACAGCAGGTCTCTGTTTTGCTGAAATTTCAGCTAAGCTGAAACCATGGTTTAAGAAAATCCAGGAAATTCGTAACGAATCAGGCTATATTTCGTAATGAAATTATGTGCAAATCATATGAAAACGTACGTAAAGCCATGGTTTAGTTAAACCACCTTTGTGAAATCCACCCTAGTAGTTTTTTAGCAAAAATTTTTTGGTGAGTCGTTCAATCAATATGTCACTCTCTGTAGGGATCTCTATAGGACGGGCAGATTCTTATTCTCAAACAAAACTAGGTCGTGCACAGCGGTAGCCAGGCGATACTAAAATTTTCAGAACGGGGTAGAACCCTGTAATTTTTTTAATCAGGTGGAGGTGGCAGTTGGAGTTTACTAGTTTCAATTGCCCATTTGAGGCCAGATTGATTCCAGACACAGCGATCACTTGCTCTTCCGTTAGTACAGATGTCGACATACGTAAATTTAACAAAGCAGCATAACGACAACATACACAATTTCAAATCTGAGCCTTTGAGTTTGAGCCGACAATCAAAATACTGAATTTTGGTTGGTAGTTGCGTGAAAATTGCACGCAACTTGTTGCTTGAAAATTGCGTGCTCATTGCGTGAAAATTGCTTCGTGTAACAGTGTATTTTCACGCAACTTGCAAGTTGCTTGAAAATTGCGTGAAAACCTAGTTGCGTTAAAATTGCTTCGTGTAAACCCGGCTTTACATTATTTCATTGCATTAATTCATCTATCGACTGTGTGTGTGCGTGTGTGTGCATTTTCAATAGTAAGACGTTAGTTTTTGCTGCATAACAACACCTACCTACACTTTTTACTATCTTAACAACATGCCAGTCTAGCTGTATATCGTGTGTTTGTGTGTGTGTGTGTGTGTGTGCGTGCGCGCGCACGCATTTCAAATTTTGTGCTGACAGCTATTTTTGCTGTCAACATAAAACACCTACTCATGATTTTGTTACAACATGACAATAGACTTAGTCTACTAGCGTATTGTGTGCATGTGTGGCTGTCTGGGTGTCTGCTGTTATTTCAAAATTTTTTCTAATCGTAATATACCATAAGTGACAGTTTACAGCAAAGTCAACTCTGAAATTGTAATAAAACTAGTTTATTAAAAACTATTACTTGAAAATTTCATAGACAAAGTAATAAAATAAAGGTTTTTTTAAAAAGCTACAAATAACATACCTCATTGAAGAATATCGCTCGAGTTGTAAAGTGGAGAAAGGATTCGAATCCGCGGCGGCACCAAGTGCAGTTTGCGGCATTGTAGTCCTTGTTGACCACTTGGTAGACACAGGCCAGGCAATGCCGCAATTGGCTGCGACAATGAGGGGCACGGAGGAGTGTGTCTGCTACATCATGGCAGATCACGCACCTGTTTGCAGCGAAGTCCAGCCATTGCTGCGACGGTTGCATATCCTCCGCCACTTGCAACTCCCCCGCAAACCAAGCATTCTCCATTGCTTGGTCGCCGAAATCTCCCCCCTCTTCATTCTCGGCTCCCTCTTCGTTCGCAACCCCCTCTTCATTCACGACTCACTCTTCATTCCCGGCCCCCTCTTCATTCCCGACCCCCTCTTCATTCCCGGCCCCCTTTTTATTCTCAGCCCCCTCTTCATTCCCGGCCCCTTCTTCGTTTCCAGCCTCGTCTTCTGATACCCGGTCTTCTGCGGAATCGGGTATCATTTCCTCACCCATCTCACTCCACTCCATGTTGATTCCATCTTGTGATGGAGGTGGAGGTGTGACCAAATTGATCACGTCCGGGAACTGGCAGCTGGCGTTTACTGTGTGACTCATAATGAAGTAAAATAAAACAAGGGAGAAATCGTGGGTAAGTGGAATAATAAATTACAGTAATAAAGGCAGAGCAGTGTTTAAACAACTGATAAAATTTGAGATTTTGCAGGGAATTATATAGTCAAAAATCTGCCGGTTAGAATTAAAAAACAGTAGGTGTCATTTGAACAAATTTTGTCTTGAATGAAACCTAATTTCCTTCCAATGAAACCTAGTTTTGTTCGAATGAAACCTAATTTGTTCGGATGATACAGATTTTGATAAAATCATGGTGTGTTGTGCCCTTTATTTGTTTAAAAATTAGTGTCACGTTTGGTAAATGACACTTGATTCACTTAAGTTTCCGATTTCGTAAACCCCTTTTTTAGTTGGTGTGTCCTTAATTTGTTTCAAAATTAGTGTCATGTTTGAGAAATGACACTTGATTCACTTCATTAAGTTTCCGAAATTCATGTTAAATTGTCAATCAACATGTAGTCCTCAACTGTTGCATGTTAAGACTGTAGGTTAAATTATATTTTAAGAATGTAGGTTGAATACTATTTCACATATAGTTTTTTATTAGTCAACTGTATTCTTGTCGGTAGGGATTGAGTTTTAGGTTGGCCGGAAGGTTTAGAACCGCCATTTTACTTTTTTCAATATCTTAAAGTGGATGCGAGAAGGAGGGAGTTCTGTGGCTGCGGGAGGGCCCAGAACGCCCATTTTCATACTACTGACGCCACAGAAGTAAATGTGTGTTAGGTAAAGAGTTTGGCACTGATTGGTGCTAATGTTTGGGTCAGTTTTTGGCCACAAATGTGTAATGCTTCGATTGCACTATTAAGCTGTCCCGAGGGTGTCAGTTAGTCGAAATCCGTTAATTGATGCAAATCACTTTCTGGAGTCTAAATCAGTTAAGTTATTAGTAAAGTTTAGGGCTCCAAATAATTTCTGTTAAAGTTAACTCAAAAAAATTAAATCAGGTTATCAGTGCATTTTAGCCACTACTAACTTTTAAAAAAACAGTTCTGAAACACACCTACGTAAGTCGACTTTGGAGCTTTTGCAACTTTTCCTGTTCTGCTATATCTGATACCAAGAGTACATAATAGGGAAGAGTATGACACTCTTCCCTATCCTAGCTAATCGGCCCGGACGATGCTCCGGCCGAAATAGCGCTTTTACGCCTTGATTTCAGGGGGGGGTACCCCCCCCTCGAATCATGACATGTCTTGATTTCAGGGGGGGGGACCCCCCCCCTCAAAACCGGGAAGTGTCTTGATTTCAGGGGGGTCCCCCCCCCCCCTCGTTTCAGCAGACTGCCAGCTCGAAATCAGTGGTGTCTTGATTTCAGGGGGCTGAACCCCCCCCCCCTGGTTTCAGCACACTGCCACGGTGATGTCTTGATTTCAGGGGGGGGTACCCCCCCCTCGTTTCAGCACGTTACCAGCTCACCATAGATTTCATGCTGGCAGTGTGCTGAAACCAGGGGGGGGTACCCCCCCTGAAATCAAGACACCACCGAGTTCGAGCTGGCAGTCTGCTGGAACGAGGGGGGGGGTACCCCCCCCCGGAAATCAAGACACTTCCCGGTTTTGAGGGGGGGGGGGTCCCCCCCCCTGAAATCAAGACATGTCATGATTCGAGGGGGGGGTACCCCCCCCTGAAATCAAGGCGTAAAAGCGCTATTTCGGCCGGAGCATCGTCCGGGCCGATTAGCTAGGATAGGGAAGAGTGTCATACTCTTCCCTATTATGTACTCTTGCTGATACCCAATAAACTATTGAAACGAAACTGTGTACGCACGCAGGGTAGTTGCAGATGTAAAACGGTTCCTAAAAATCAAAAATTTTTCCTAATTTAAAAATAAAAATCTAATTTTGACTAACACATGATAAGCCTAAATATGGCCAATCCCAATATACAATGTGGCGATTGAATAAGTTCTACAGTTAGAACTAATAGTGAAGTAACGAGTTGCGATTTGTGGTGTGATTTGAGCCAAAGTTCATCAAAAGTTAGGTGAGACGAGGTTCCGGTCTTGCAATGGCGATTCTGGGATTGCTCTTTGTGGGACTTTTCGTGGGGGCCATTGGGAACGTTTACATCTGCTCATGGCTCGATCATAGTACCTGCTGGAAGTACCGTCTACCAAACAAAGATCAGTGCAGATATTACGGGCAAGGGGCCGACACTTTTGTTGCCGTGGACTTTAGCAAACTGCCACTGTCGTCCTTACCAATGGACCACGTATTCCACAGGTTGTACGTGACAAATCAGTGCTGTAAGAAAGGTTGCACTCACAAGTACTGCAGCTATGAAGCTCGTTACTACAATCGTTTGGCGGTGGTGGAATTCATTGGTCTGGACCAAATCAAGGTCTACTCGCTGTCTCCAACAGGAGACGATGACATTAGCGACAGGAATGGAGGCACGCTGGTTTGGCTGCCAGAAAAAGGGAGGTTTAGAATGCATGCCAAGTACGATTCGGAGAACAAGAACATCGACGTCACTGTCAACAACGGACAAACTTTCGAAACAACAAATTACTGTCACCAACAGGTCAATCCAGCCGACACTTTGCAAATAGCAGCGCCCCCCCTGGTTCACATTGGCCCTACCTTCCCTCCTCGTGAGGAGAAGTCGTCTGCCCCTGTCAGTGAACCGCCAAACCAGGAAAACAAGGGGACCGAAGAAAAAGACGAAAAAGAATCGGAAGGCGTGAAGGGGTGGCAGGTTGCTTTGATCATCTTTGCAATCGTCTTGGCGATCGCACTTGTGGCGGCTGCGGCGTACTTTGTGTATGTGCGGCAAAAGCAGACGGTAGCCACGTCGGGGGGGACCCGGTCCACGCGAACCAGGAAACCCCGGGGGGACCGAAGCAGGCGCAAGAACAGGAAGGGAGACACCAGCAGCGAGAAACCAAGGTCGGCCCGCAAACAACCGTCGTTCACTGCCGCGGCAAGAAAAAAGTAGGAAAGCGCAATCTGAAAGGGTTACAAACTTTACACAAAAAACGTTTGTAATGAGACTAATGACTTGACTTACGGTGATTGTCACTTATAGGGGCTTTTTCGGCTGTGTTAGCTCAAGTTTTCATAGTACCAGTCGTTGAGAACTGCTCAGTTTTAATCTCAACTAGGGCCCGTTTCACAAACCAAAACCACGGATACATTATCTATAAAATTTGTCGCACAAAGTTTAGTAATTATTTTTAATTATCAGTTATCAGCGAATATTAAATTGCATTTGAATTTATCATCAAATTGGCTGTGTCCCATTAAGGCCAGTCTTTATTTGATTGCATTAAAATTCGTTCCGTTAAGGCAGAAGTCCCATTAAGGCCAGTGTAAGTTTCGTTAATCTCATTTTAATTGGCGTTGCTGATATTGTTTCGTTAAGGCAGAGGTCAAATTTTCGACCCGTCATACGGTAGTTAAGGCGTAGTTTTGTCAGTTATGTAGCTTGATATGTATCAAAATCAAAGCAAAAACCAACAAATTGATTACAATGAATACAGTGCCCAAGGTGCCACCTTGTCTATTATGTACCTACTTTACTGTTAAAAACAAAGGGCCTATTCCTTTACCGGATTAAACGGACTAGACTTATTTTAGTCCGAGGTTTTGGAATGACAAGTCGGACTAAACGGACTAAACGGTTTAAAATAAGGCTGCGGCTTAATTTTAGTCCGAACCCATTCCTAAACTACCACTGGACTAAACGGATTTAACATGCACGCTTAACATTAGCGTGCATAGTTAAGTCCGTTTAGTCCGACTAAAAAGCAGCGCACTAAAAGTTAAGTCCGCTTAATCCGGAGGTTTTGGAATGGCATTTTTGAGCATAATTTTTAAACAGTTTAGTCCGATTATAATTAAACCTTTAATCCGATAAAGGAATAGGCCCCAAGTGAAAATCGACGAAATGAACGCAGGTATTACACAAACACTCAGTATCCATTTTTGCATTGTAGTATGGACAGTATTCAACATTATATTGGTTAATTTTTGTTGCATTTCAATTTTTTTATAGTAAATGCATTTACAGGCTGTACAGGTGTTTTTTGGAAAGCTATAGCTCAGCGTCTACAAATTCAAATCACAAGCGGTCATTTGCATTAAGTATGTAGAACAATATGCCCGTCCCCCACTTTTTTAATAACTACTCAGTTCACTGAGAAAATAGCTGAAAAGCAAACGCACCTAAAATTTAATATATTTTCTTGTGATTACCTAAAGCCCTCTAAAAATGTCCACAAGTTAAATTTCGAAAAAGTGAAAGATTGCCTGGGGATTTGAACCTTTACAGTAGGTACTGTGCCAAAAATTGATGCTCAGGCTTCAGTTGTAACTTGAGTTTTGTGGGCGCAAAGTTTTAACTTGCAAAAACCTCAAAAATGCAGGTACCACCTTAAGTGTGTAATAGTTTATTGGAGTCTGCCCTAATGAGACTGCTATAATTAGGCTTCTGCTCTAATGTACAAGTAGACCTGCCTTAACGGGACGCTCTTGTTTCTGTTGTTGTAATAATCGTTCTGCCTTAATGGGACACTGGCCTTAACGGTACCCAATCATTAAATTACTGCTAAACTTCATACAACACAACGAACACTAAAACTTCATTGCTGATAACTTTTATCGTTGATAGCTTAACTGATGAACTTCTGGTGCAAAAAGTTATCAAAAAAGGCAAAGCCGTGTAAAAGCCCTCCTAAACTAACCCAATGGTTGTTTGTATAAAAAAATTAAATAAAGTTCTTTGATAGTTCAAGTAGTCAGAAAGTTGTGACTGAGTTAAGAATGTAGGTCAGTGGAGCAAATTACCTGTCGTGGAATGTCCCTTAATATTTTCGGTGATTCGCGCTATGCGCTTCATGGGTATAGATATTGCAACTTTTGTGTCAGTGGATAATCGATACTATGTAATCTAAACTAACTGATAAATAATAACTTTGGTAAAAGATGCATTCAAAATTTGCAAATCTACAGG